>JBBYHO010000006.1:5351367-5366793 GCA_038382025.1 Adansonia gregorii
TTGACCTAAATAGCTAACGAATAGAATTAAATTTTATATTTTTAATATATGTTTTATATTTTTAATTAGTATTAAAATTCTTTTCGAAATCAAACTTAAGCTCAAACTCGAATATAAATAATTAAATTTGAAGTCAAACATAAGAATTGAGTTTATTTTTTACTAATAAATATTTTAATCAAACAAGCTTGAATAATTCGATTTTTATTTTGAATCGAATTAAACTTTTAAAAGGAAAACTTAATTTAACTAAAGCCAAATTTAAAACCTTGAATTTTAAGTCAACTTGAGCTTGAGTTTCTTATCGCTTGAGTTTAGCTCCGCTTGATTACATTTCTAACCATTACCGAGGTGTCTTGGCCGATAGAACAGAATTTGTTTGCTCTCAGTATAAATTGAGTCGAATTAGATAAGAGCTAAAAAATCAGTTTAAGAAAAAAAAAACATTTTCTGGACTAATAAAGAATGCATTCTATTCAATGCAAGCAGATTCATATGTATAGTTCTGGATTCATATGATCCTTCTGCAACAAAAAAAGAATTAAAAGGACAATATTTTAATGCTTTCACTATCAACCAATTCATTCAGAGGATCGATTAATACTCCAAGCTCTATTTCTAACTATGGTATTAAGCATTTAAAGAATACAAAAGGAAGTACAAGGACAGGAAACGAAACATGAGCTCTTGAAATGGAAACCAATCTATCTTGTACAGTTGATGAATACTTTATATGAATTTATAGTGAATCAATTTGTTTTGTTTCTGTTTTTTCATTCCATGATTGGTAGAAACACAAGAAATTTTATGCGCCTGAGCCTTGAATGAGTGTTTTTGGAAGAGTTGAGGGCATCAGCTTTTAGCATATCATGAGCTGCAAATCCTTCTTGCTGGAATTCTGCCAAAACAACTGATGCTCCTCAGCTGAATTTACTCAAGGCGGTTTCGTTTCATGGTTTGAACTCGATATATTAGCCCAGAGCGTAACAATGTACATGATGATGTCACTGAACACCCAACGATTCGGCAGAGGCAGTTATAGTTCCAACATTGATTGACATTCACCAGTTGAGGTTTCCATAGTATAAGATCTGCAACTGAAATAGAAAACCGTACTCATCATGGAATCAACAAGCATCACGAACGAATACATTATCACCAACAAAGGCCCTTCCCAGATCCTGAAGACCCATCTCCATAACTCAACGTCTTTACCCTATGTTCAAACAACCCCTCCACGAATGCCAAGCCGATTGTAGATCCAAGAAATATCACCAGACCAACCTGAGTCTGCCCCTTGATTATAACAGCAGCTCGACTCAATGCCTTTAGTCCCGAAACTTCCTCCAACACACAGATTACAATCCCAATATTGCAAATAACAACAGCATTCGCAAAAACAACTGAGAATACTATCCCCGTTATTATCATCGCATAGACAATTAAATCAGGCGCAAATCCAATAAAGGAAAGTACACTACAAGCCGCAAAAAGAAAAACAAGGAAAGTTGTTACGCAACCAACAATTACAATACACATCCACACATAAGTAGAAGCAAGCCGCCTCCAAAACTTTCGAATGATCACAAAAAACTTCGAAACATCAGCTGATTTCCTCGAATAAGTACAATTTACACAATAAACCACTGCAGCCTTTGATAACAAAGACAATGTAATGAACAAGGGGAAGCACATTGCGGAGGAAACAGCCGTCTCAGCAAAACGTCGGCACGACTGTTTGATAATAGTTCTCAATGGAAGTCCACTGGCTTTGGCAACTAATAAAAGTTTAACAGTAATTTTCTTCACCATGGATTGGTCAACTAACAAATTAGACATAAGGACTGCAGATACAGGGCAAATTAACAAAGCTGCAATGATCATAAAACCGGAAGAATTGTAGCGTAAAATCCTAACGGTTTCTCTTAAGATCTCTAAAGCATTCATCGAATGGAATTGGTGGTTATGATCACTAGCAGTATGGGATGATTCTAGCTCAAAATTTTCATCGTGGGATTCCTTAAATCCTTCTTTTTCTGAATGATCTAACCTCGTTCCTGGAGAAGAAACGCTAGCAATTTCCATTATAATCAATACCCAGAATATATCAATCCCAGCAGGTAAATAAACACTGGAAATGATAGAAAACAAAAGTGTAAATGAAATCAGAAAGACCTAGACCCACCTCCGTAACTGCAAAGAAATAGCCAAAAAAAAAAACCAGTGAAAATACTCAAATAGCTAATTGAAAGTAAAAGCATGAAGGAGATGGAGAGATGGGAGGGAAATTCTCGAGTGTTCATATCCGACAAAAGAAGAAAAGTATCTTATGGAACTTAGAAAAAGGTTAATAATTAATAAGCCCAAAGAGTAACGAAGTGCGCTGCCATGTCGCCGGCGTTAAGTCCCTGACAGCTTGTAATGGGCTTTTCCGATTTTTCAAGATTGGAAGATATGTGTCGACAAGTTTTGGATTTGGATAATTACAGGCCGACAGCAATGCAAGGGCCTCGGTTTTAGCAAGCTACCGCCAAGAGGCCCAGGACAGGCATTTTGGAATTTATTACTTAAAAATATAAATTAATATAGTTATAATTATATTTGATAATATTGTTTAATTTAGTTTTTAAATTATTTAATCACACTGTAGATATATATTTAAAGTTATATAAAATATTAATACAACATCTAATAATAGTTAATAATATTATTAACAATATATTCAATGGTATTATTCAAATATTATTTAATATATTAGATAATATTAACAATTTCAAATTAAATCACATAAAAAGATGATAGTTCTATGTAATTTATATTACATATTATTAGATTTTTCTAACTTCTTTTATTTACAAATAAATTTGAATTATTGAAATTTTATTTAATATTTTTATTTTTAATTACAATTATTTAAGTTTATAATTTTTATGATAAAAAATATATAATATCATAAATATTTGTAAATAGTAAATGGTATTCATATATAAATAATGTCAGAAATGAAAACATATTCAAAACCAAAAATTGCTGTGTACATTTTCTCCTTGGGATCAAAATCTTCAATTGTTATCTTCTCCTCGTTCCGCCATGGCAACGCCGCCACCTCCACTAGTCAATATCGACCTCTGGGCCATCTTATCCGAATCTAAACGCATAATCAACGCCCACTCCCGCCACTTCCTAGCTCTCTCCGTCCTCTTCCTCCTTCCTCTCTCTTTCTCCTTTTCCGCTTACCCCTTCATCAATCAACTCTTTTCCCAATCCTCCACTCCCACCATCGAAACCCACCTCAGTTCCCTCAACAACCCTTTTCGACAGCAAAACCCCCCAACCTTTCCCGTTAAATACCTCATCTTAACTCTCCTTTACACCCTCTTCATCTTCATCGTCTCTCTCTTCGCCACCGGTTCCATCACTTACAGCGTCTTCCACGGCTTTTATGGCCGACCCGTCAAGCTCGTATCCGCTATCAAGTCAGCTTTCACTTCCTTCTTCCGTCTCGTTTCAACTTGCCTCGTAACCGAGCTTATCATTTCTGTGATCCTTTTTATTCTTGCTTTAATCCTTTTCGTGTTACTCAAAATAACCCAACTTTTAGGCTTCCGAGTCAATTACTCTTCACCTTATTTTATTTCCCTCTGTATTGTTTTCGTTATTATTTTCATGTCTATCGTGCTCTATTTACAAGTGAATTGGGTATTTGCTTATGTTGTTGTCGTACTTGAATCAAGCTGGGGACTCGAACCACTAAAACGAAGTAGAAATTTAGTTAAAGGACTGAGAGGGGTTGCTTTTTCTATGCTTCTGTTTTACGGGTTCTTCAGTGCGATTTTAGCGTGGGTCTCAGCTGCGGGATGGGGTAACGCAGCTGCCGATAAATGGAAAAGTTGGGCATTTGTCATACATATTGTGAGCACTTCCACTTTGTTCATGTTAATTATGCTTTCTAATTTGGCTGCAACTACAGTTTTCTATATGTATTCTAAGGCTATACATGGAGAGCTGGCTGGGGAGATTGTCGAAGAGTTTGCAAGAGAGTATGTAAGTCTGCCTTTTGATGATGGGAAAGTTCCCCATGTTGTTTCTGTTGTTTATGGTTGATGAAAATAGGAATTTTTTAGCTTTTTTAGTTGAAGTTCTGTTGCTTGTTTATTGTTGTTCTACTTGTATATATGAAAAGAAAGATGTGTGAACAATGTAAAAAGAATGCTTCAGAAGCATTAATAAGTGTTATGCGTTTGTGAGTTTGTTAATAATGCATGCTTCTCTTTGCATTTGGGAGAAAATTGTTTATTTTGTTAGTTTTGTTTGTGTTCTTCCATGTGTTTTAAACTGTTTGAAAAATGATGATGCTGTAAAGATTTGAAGAGCATAGTAGTATGATTTGTATAAGAAGAATATGTATATACTGTTTTACAGTTCTTTGGTTGAACACTTGTGAACTGATTCATTTACTTGGTAATTTTGTTTGTTGGACGGCAAGGTCATATACTTGACTGTGTTGGGAAATCAGGCTTGGAAGCTTGTTAAGTATCTAGAATTATGTAACCAACCCCCAAATGAAGCTTCTAAATTTGACGATGTTTCCTCTGAGCTAAGCTTTTAACATTGTCGCCTGATGTTTTAACTTTAAATCTTGAATCTGAGACATTGAGCAGATTCAAAGTGAAAGGGGAAGGCTACAAGCTTACTAAATGGGAAGATGAGCTATAAAACTCATTTAAGCCTTCCATGCATATTTAGGCATTGATGCAGATCTGTTTAAAAGCAGCTTCTTGTTTCACTAACAAGATCATCCTCTCAAACCCGCTCCCTTTGGATTTTGCTATAGTCATCGTTTAATTAAAGAAATTAGGATAAGTGGCCTTACCTGTTTAGCGGCTTACCAGCATCCAGGGCATGGTTGAGTTGGTGGTTGTTTCAAGCCGTCAAGGTACCATGGTTATGGGGATGGAAGATTGTGTGCATGAATGTAATCCTACTCTGCTTTCTGAAGATGGCAACGCTTTGCTTAATTCAATCGTCACAATTGAGCTAAATGGCTTTTTTCGGTTTTCTTTATGGCAACTTAACGTATGGTTTTAGTGCGGACAATTGGGATCCTAAAACAGCCAGAGTCTTTTTATGATTTGGGCTCATGTTTTAGATGAACTTGCCGCCTATTACAGCTTAAGAAACAACACGAGAAAGTAACCTATACAAGACCTTAAATTGTTATCTTGTCGTCTCGTTTCCTTTTCGTGCATATTGGTAGCTGAGTTGCGGTTAACCCCAAGAGCTCATATGAAAAAAAGCCTTATTTTTCAACTTCAAGCGAATCAAATCTTAGCTTGTAAAGGAAGATGGAAAGAGGTAAATGCTACATATAGACGAAATGGGTAAAGCTGGCCAACCGTTGCACACATTTTGAACATTAAGACAGATGAGAAGCAACATAGACTATCTGTAAATTTTTCACCCTTATAAGAAACTCATGAAATGTTCAAGAGAATTCCATTCATCCCAAATGCAAGTTCCTAAGGAATGAGTCTTCAATAAACCTCTGTAGTTAGCGTCGCCTCGATGGAAATCAGAGTTGTCTTTACAGCCTTCCTCATCTTTTCCCATTAGGCCCTGATTTAAGGACCTAAAGTGTTCAAAATTCCTAATCAATTGAATGAGGACTGTCACTCGATCATAGAAATTCTTAGACCCATAATTGTAAGCATGAACTTTTTAACCGAGATCAACCGAGTTGATGGATTTCACAATCAGTCACAGCATTCTATTGTTAGCCTGGTTGGATGAAGATGATGCTTTGAGTTTAACAACCCTCTCATCCTGTTCAGACCCAAAGAGAACATTGCTCCAGTTTATTGATCTCTGGATCATTCCAGAAGGTACTCGATCACTATCTTCCCCACCGGATGCTTCATACCCATCACTTGTAGACCACGGCAATGAAAATCCCTTCTGAGCAGCCATGTTGACAGCGTGTAAACCTGTTAGCCGTCTTGATTCTTCGGCTCCTGATGAGGAGACCTGAAATGGATGAATTTCTGGTGAGTCTAAACTGCTCTCAGGTGAAGAGGCAACAATCCCTACAGAACCTGACATAGCTTGGCTTGTTTGAAAAGCACTTCGAGCTTCCAGTTGAAGAGGTGCCAAACTAGTTGACGTATCATTGAAACCTTTGTCAGCAGCTTTAGCAGAAATGTTCATCAAGGGCTCCAGGGGTATGTCAGCTGGAAGATGCACCCGCTTAGACAGTCGTCTTCTGTTGCCATCAGGTCTTGGTAACATTCTCCGTCCACTGCTGCCAAAGCTGCTGTCCACTTCTAGTCCAAAAGGGGCTTCACGTCTCACAACAGGCTGCAGGATTTTGGACCTTTTCCTTGCTTCTGCCGCAGCTTTAGAAACATCTTCTGCATTTAACCGTGCCAATGTCCATGGACTGATCTTGACTGCTCCCGGGTTCTTCTTACTCCATTCCTCCCGTACCATTTTTTTACCAAATGAACTCACAGATGCAGTATCAGGGTGAACGACATCAAACTGGCACCAATATACAAACAACTCTCAGCTTAACCAATCCAGCAAAAAATAAACTATGTTTATAATGTACAATTTCATATCCAAATTAATTCTCTTGCAGAGGAAGGCTTTGTCAAAATTACCTGACCTTCGAGGAAAAGGCGTGGTGGTGTACACCTGCACCCCTGTGAAAGGTAGAAAAGGAACTAGCACTACTTAATCCAGTAAGCGAGCTCGCAGGGGACATTTGCGGACTCGGATGAACACCAACTCCTTGTTGCTCTTGCTCCTGCTCCCGTAATGCGATTATGTAATCATATGTGCTAATTCCCTGAGGCTCATTCACAGATCACCTAATTAGATTATTAGCATTTTTTTTTCTTTCTTTCTTTCTTTACTTTTTAATACTCATTAGGATTCGACTTGTGCAAGATAAGACACGGAGAAAATTCAAGCCTCTCCGCAAGAGTATTAAAAGATAACATCCTTCATGTGTTAGAAAATTTTTGGCAAGCTTACCTTTTTTATGAGTAAAATGTGAAAGAAGAATAACTGTGCAAGAGGTAATGTCGCAATCATAGCCAAAATGGTGCACAATGCCTGTAATAGTAAGAAATAATACTACTTAGCTTAACATTTTAAACTGAAGGGTGCTAGTTATTAATATATTTCTTTTATGTTATCTCCTACACACTATAGTTAGCTGAAAAGATAATTTAGAATGGGAGGTATATAGCATTGAACGGTGCCATTGTAAGTCGATTAATTGGGGGGGGGGGGAACAAGGATTAAGGTATTAACATAATATTTACAATCACAATAACGAAAGGAACCAAAGAGAAACTGCTTCCTAGCTTTGATGAAATATCGACAGAAAACTGCTTCCGCTCAATGAAACAGCTGATAAGTACAAGGATTCCAGTCGACCATTGTAGAATAAGCTGCAATCTCAAGCCCAAGGTGGACAAACAATGTATATACCTGTCAATATTCACTTAAAATGAAAATGACTAGAAAATAAAAAGCTTACTCTGGGTTTTCTTCGTTTCTGGCAACAGAGGAATCATGGCAGCAACCTCATGATGGTATATGGCTTAGGAATTATTCATGGATTTGGTGTTTGATTGGAATATACAAGGACAAGATAAAACAGGCTAATTGTTGTAAGTTCCGAATTGAGCAATGGACATTGCTTATTGATTATTGGAATGCTGGTAAAAAGAATACAAGATGATGTTGTTGTTACCAAATAAAAAGCTTAGTGTTGTTGTTCTCAGAGATCATATGATCTGAGATGCTTCTAAGAAAGAGGATGGCTATAAAGGAATCCAGGATCTCAAAGGAATATACAGTATTACATGTTGTAATACAATGATTCTGATCTGATCCAAACACAGAAGATAGAGACAGTGCTTACCAATAGAAGAGCAGAAACCATCAGAGTGAAAAATTGTCGGTAGTTCCTTCTGCCTATGCAATTGTTTAGCCACTAGAAGGAAAAAAAAAGAGCACAAGGGAATACAAGAAGAATTAGCAGAATAATTGGTAAAGTGGATAAAGTATATCCAGCAAATGAAGATCCAGCAGTACCCTGCAGTGGTGATAGAAACGGTCAACACATTTGTTGCAGATTCTGCAGTGCTTGCCATATTTGAAAACCTGACAAGAATAATAAACGTAATAAATATAAATTATTTATGATGTTGAAACAAAAGGCGATAGCTGAAAAGTTAAGACTGATGCAAGATCCATGAGCCTCAGAACCATTATGTATTTTATCAAACAAAGCAGGTGTCAATCCAGGATATCCTTTCCCATAAAATTCTTTTTGCAGACATTTTCAGCGAAATTGAAAAACAGGAATGGTTGACTTCAGAACAGCATGCCATTAAAATCCAATCATAGACTACGGCTAAGTTACTCTGTCTTGGGATTAAGTGTCGGACAAGGATATTTGTCTGACAACGATATGTTCAATCTTTTTCTAAGTTTTTCCATGTATGTGGAGGATCCTAGAAGGGTCACATTCCCATACCCATTTTTGCGTATGCTTCGTACACAAGTACTTAAAGAAAAATGAAGAGTCAGAGCAACATAGGACTATGGAACTATTTTTTCCCCTATAAAGCTATGTCAACATAAGGAAAGTAATTTAATAATCATTTGATAAAGGAGAAGAAAAAATGACCGAACTTTAAAGAGATCAAACGCTTCTGTACCTCAACTTCACACAAACTGCAATAGAACATGCCATTTTCACTCATGTATTGCTCAAAAGAGTTGTCATTTGAGCTAGAGCATTTGCAGATAAAAGCACAAGGAGAGGAAATCCATAGCAAACAAGATGACTGCTTCGATGACGCATTGTTTCCCTCGATATCAACACCGATGTCTTTCAAGGTTTCATCTGTAACAGCTGAATCCTTTTCCAAATTCTTTCCTCCAGCTGAAGTAGCATTATCACCATGCACGGATGTAGTTGAATCCCCACCTAATTTAGAATCCTTTGGTCTGGAATACTTTCCATTTTCAGGAATTTTGAGATACCTTTTAGACTTGAAAAGTCCAGGATCCGCTGGATCTGCTGCCGCACACCAAATATATAGGCCAAAGCAACATGTAATCTAGAAGGGTGATAAGGACACATCAAAAAGAATAAAAGAGAGGAGCACTATGGTTGCCATAAATAACTTGCTATTATATGCAGCATTATAGTACCATTAATTATTACTTATGGACAAAGCTTGGGAAATGACTCGACCATGCATGCTTACATTGAATTATAGAATTCGTTATGACCTGCAGACAAGACTCAGGACACGAATCAACTATCCATACTTAGCACATAAAAATTGCTAGCACATTTCATGACATCCATGAATGCAATTTAAACCGTGCATTAAATCTAAACTGAAAGGCTTTGCCAGAGCCCAAGACTTGAATCTAATATACCGGTTGTAATCGTCTATAGTGCCAACACACACTTTAACCAGCGTATCATTAAAGTTCAAAGAACGGTGCTCCTACAGGCTAGCTTGCTCATAACCATCAAATCTGCATTGGGATTTCCTGCCCCACAAAATCACCAACCAGGATTTTCCTGAGCTAGACTCAATTAGGCCATGCGCAATTGCATTACGTTAAAGAGCATGAGATAATTCAGAAGGGAAGGGAAGTTCTTTTTTTTTTTTTTTTTGGGTATAATAGCCAAGTTTAATCCAAGTACACTCAAATGTTGATATTCAGGAAAGAACACCATTTCAATTTATCAAATTCCTGCCAGCAGATAACTATGTTCACAATTATCCTAAATTTATTGGCTACTATTGTACAGTTTCTAAGAATTCTGGGCTCAGGATCATTAGAATTGAAAATTTTCCCCTGAAGTCTTTGTGATTAAAGTATTATTTTACGATATTCACACTTGCATTAGATGTGTCGCTAAGTACCCCATTCATAGCAAAGACTTAAACCCAAGTCTTTGAGTTCTTAAAGTTAATTTTTTAGATCTCTTTGCCTCCTGTGATGAAATTAGAGGAAAAAAAACCGGAGTGATAAAAACAAACACATGAATCAGAGACCAACGAGGAAAGAAAACATAGATCTCAGTTATTCCTTCCACCCACTAAAAAAAATTAAGGCAATTTTTGAAATGGCTTACAAGAGGAGTATAGATTCCCATCAAAATATATTGAAACATCTTCTTCCCGACAAAAGGAGCAAAGAACACATAGAAAGCAAATCCAAGTGCCAAGAACACAGCAACAGCTACCACCTTCACAAAGCCAAGCAAAAAAAAAAAAAAACTTTGCTCAATACCCATAATCGGAAAAATAGAATAGCTCAGAAATTTAACACAGAAAGACGAACAGCAACAAGCACCTGGAGTGGATGGTACGGAAGCTGCCACCCATGATTCCTCATTTCCTCTTAAAACGTTGCAGCCCAGCAAAAAAGTAGAGAAGGAAGAAAAACAAGAGTAAAAGAGTATGATTCTTTTTCGAGCTGATTCTTGCCTATACTTATTTTCTAACACTTTCCCTCATTTTCCGGGGAAATAAAGATCCATCATTACACTAGGCCACCAACCAAACAAAAGCAGCATTACCCTGTTTTTTTCTTTCAAGGTCTAATCAGAAATTATAAAAAAAATGGAAAGACTAAAAACAACACAACCAAAAAGAACAAGGAATTTGAAGATAGATTTGGACAGCGAGGTAACCTTTGTCTGGTTCACTCAATCATAGCCCTGCCTCATGCAAGAGAAGGGCTAGTCTCTAAGGTTTGGGCTTTTCTTTTCCATGTTTACAATTACCTTCACAACCCAACATTTACTTTTTCATAATATACATTTTTTTCTTGCTTACAGTGTTGGCTTCTTCACTGGAGCAAATCATGTCTCATAGGCCCAGTGCATCGGAGCAGACAGAAGTTTGGTTTCACCTTTTTGTGATTGTTTATAAAATTCCCTCATATTTTTTATGTCCAAAATACTTGTAGGTCCCCAAGTGATTCAATCAACATTACTCATTTATTAAATTTTTGTTTCCTCAACTTCTTCTTTCTTAGAAATTCAGTTTTTTAAACTAAGACATGAACTACAAAGATTTCGAAATTAATAATAACGGAAATAATCGATAAGATTTTAATTTCAAATTACTAAGTGTTCTTTTGTGGAAATCCATTGGCACAATTGAAGAGACAATGGTAAGGAAACCCACAATTCTTATATGGCATATTCCACTAAATTATTTCAACTTACTTTTTTTTTCCCCTTCTTTTTGAAATTCCACCATAAATTGCAGATCGTAGTGTTGGGAATTGACTTTTTTGTCTTTAGTTTTTTTTTTTTTGGTTTTTCACTAATTCTTGTTTCATTCTGTAAATTACTTCTTGCTGTCAAGATAGCAAAGGGCCCTATCGCTAATATAAAATGGGCCAAGAGACCAAAACTACGGTGGTTGCAGTGGTCTTCGGAGTCTTGGCACCAACTTGGCTGACTTCCCCCTTTCGACTCTCGCTCTGCTTACAGTCCTTTCTGCAATGACCACCCTCTACATGCCATTATTTAGATCATGCACCAATCTCAAATCACTAGCACTACTCCATGCCCACCTCTTAGTTACCGGGCTTCACCATGACCCACTCCCTTCCACCAAGCTTATTGAATCCTATGCCCAAATGGGTTCCTTCCAATCTTCAAAACTCGTTTTCAAAAGCTTCCCAAACCCAGATTCTTTCATGTGGGGTGTTCTAATAAAATGCTCTGTTTGGAACAACTTACTTCAAGAAGCCATTTTTCTCTACCTCACTATGATAAAGAATGACCAAGTCCAAACCAGTAACTTCATATTTCCTTCGGTTTTGAGGGCTTGTTCTGGTTTTGGTGATCTGGGTACTGGTGAAATGGTCCATGGGACCATAATAAAAAATGGGTTTGACAGAGATACTGTTATTCAGACTTCGCTTCTTTGCATGTATAGTGAAATGAGATGCTTCAATTATGCTAAGAAAATGTTTGATGAAATGACAATAAGAGATTTGGTTTCGTGGAGTTCGATTATTTTGAGTTACGTTGAGAATGGGAAGGCAAATGAAGGGTTAAAGATGTTTCGTTTAATGGTTTTGGAAGGTATTAGACCGGACTCAATAACAATGCTTAGTGTAGCTGAGGCTTGTGGTGACTTGGGATTTCTTACGTTAGCAAGGTTGGTTCATGGTTATATAGTGAGAAGGAAGATTGAAATTGATGGTTCATTGGCTAGTTCTCTTCTTGCAATGTATAGCAAATGTGGTGACTTGGCTAGTGCCGAGAGGATCTTTCTAAAGGTAACGAACCGGAGTACTGCATTGTGGACAGCAATGATTTCTGGCTATTATAGAAGTGGTAGGTTTTCAGAAGCGTTTAAATCTTTTGTTGATATGTTAGGCTCTCGTGGGGAACCCAATTCAGTGACCATGATGAGTGTTTTAGGTTCTTTTGCAGGGTTAGGTTGGCTTAGAGAAGGGAAGTTGGTTCATTGTTATATAATTAGGAAACAAATGGATCTTGACTATGATGTTTTAGGGCCAGCTCTCATAGACCTATATTTGAAATGTGGAAAGTTGAACTATTGTGAGAATGTTCTTCACATAGTTGGAGGAAGAAATATTGTGGCATGGAATATGCTCATATCAATTTGTACTGAGAAAGGGTTGTTAACTCGGGCACTGGCACACTTCGTGCAGATGCAGGCCAGGGGATTAATGCCTGACTCATTTGGCCTTGCAAGTTCTCTCTCAGCTTGTGCAGATGGAGGTCTATTGCTATTCGGACAACAGATACACGGTCATATCATCAAAAGAGGCCTTTCGGATGAGTTTGTCCAGAATTCGCTAATTGATATGTACTCGAAATGTGGTTTAACAGAATTAGCATGCATGATATTTGATAAGATCGACGAGAAAAGCGTTGTAACTTGGAATTCTATGATTTGCGGATTCTATCAAAATGGTAATTCTGTAGAGGCAATTAGCCTCTTTGATCAAATGTACCTGAACGGTCTTGAGATGAATGATGTCACCTTCTTAAGTGTAATTCAAGCGTGCTCCAATTTGGGTTATCTTGAGAAAGGAAAATGGCTTCACCACAAGCTCCTTATCTATGGTGTGAGGACAGATCTCTATATAGATACAGCTTTAACTGACATGTATGCCAAGTGTGGAGACCTTCGAACAGCCCAAAGAGTTTTCGACAGCATGTCAGAAAAAAGTGTGGTGTCATGGACTGTCATGATTGCCGGATATGGAGCACATGGTAGGGTGAATGCTGCCGTCTCACTCTTCAATCAAATGGTAGAATCAGGTGAAAGGCCTAATCAAGTTACCTTCATGAGCATCCTTTCAGCTTGCAGTCATGCAGGATCTATCGAGGACGGAAAATCTTATTTTAACTCGATGAGGGATTTCGGTGTTGAGCCTAACCCTGAACATTACGCTTGTATGGTTGACCTCCTAAGTCGCGGTGGTGATCTCAACGAAGCGTATAGAATCATCAATTCGATGCCATTTGCTGCAGATGCAAGCATTTGGAGTGCCTTGCTTAACGGTTGTCGAATCCACCACCGGGTGGACATGATCAAAACCATCGAACAAGACCTTCTACATATTACTACAGATGACACTGGATACTACACATTGTTATCAAACATATATGGTGAGGAAGGAAACTGGAAGGAATTTCACAAGGTGAGATCAGCAATGAAAGACATAGGTCTTAGGAAGGTTCCTGGGTATAGCTTAATTGAACTTGATAAGAGAATTTATAGATTTGGAGTTGGATTTAATTCTCTTCTGCAAACTGAGGGAACTCTCAGTTTCTTGGGAAATTTCCAAAATTTGACTCAAGAACATGTTTGCTATTTAGATAACGAATAATTTGATGATTGACAGTGTCATAACTTCATAATTTTCATATATATATATATATATATATATTTTTTTTGAAATTTTAACTTCATAATTTGTTAATAATTTTATTTGTAGATAACATTTCAAAAATCAAGTTTTGAGAAAGTCCAAAACTCAAACATTTTCAATTTTTTTTTTTTTTGGAAATTTTAATTGCATAAAACATCATGGAAAATTATAATCAAAATTTGTTGAGGTTGATCCTAAAAAAATATAAAGCAATATATTATAAATTTGAAAAGGGGAGAGTATTACTATTCTAAAAGTGGTGAGAGAATAATAACAATAATAGTGGATTGAAATTGATCGGTGAAAGGTGATTGGGCAACTGCAAGCTGCGCGCAAAAGTCAGATCTTCCCCCATTCTCCACTCCACGCCCCTGTTCTTGCCGTGTTCTCCAATCTCTTTCCCGGTTCCTCTTTGTACACATTAATCACACTCATAAAAGCACGTAAAAAAATTTTTTTTTAAAAAAATTATTATACTTTAAAAGATAATAAGTTAAAAAATAAAGAAATTATTTTTTAAAATTAAATATTTATTTTTATATTAAATGATAAACTAAAATGAAAGTAGTTTTTAAATAATTATTTTTTAAATTAAAAAAGTAAAAAAGAGGTAGTTTTTAAGCTTTTGTATGGTAATTTTTTAGTATATAGTGAAAAGTCAGTTGTGTAATAAGCTATTTAAAGATCAAGTAATCTGTTTAATGTAATATTTGGTTTATATTATATTATATTATATTTAAATATAATATTTAATGATTCAAAGTTAAATATTTTTTGAATAAAAAGATTTTGTGTTATTTGACATAAAATTAAAAGAAAAAAAAAGAATTATGGGCCATTTGATATGGTTTGAATTTGATCACATAATTTTTATACCATCCTATCAATCAAAAAAGGAAAAGAAAAAAACTAATTATATCACTTAAAAATATATAGTATTAAATACTTAATAGTTTCAGCTAGCTAACATAAATATGGTAAAATCAATTGTTTGGCTATGTAAAAAAATCTGAAATTAATTCTCTCAACCATCATCGATGTGGTTTATGGTAGTTGTCATTAATTATGTAGTCAACCATTTATTATTATTATTATTATTATTATTATTATTATTATTATGGCCATTTAGTTTATTAAAAGAACTTCACAAGATAAGAGAAAGGCAGAAGGCAAAGAAAAATATGACTGGGGCTAGAAAGCCAGCCTTTATTAATTACAGGTCTTTCATAAGTCTGTCCAAATGATTGTCACTTTGTAAAAAGCTTGTAATTTTTAATGGACCCATGGATGTGTGGTGTCTCAAAAAAAGGCTTTAATTTTGATTTTCAAACAGTTTGGGATGGCAAAAAAATAATGATTAGAAAGTTACAAATAATAATAATAATAATAATAATAATAATAATAATTTGCCATCTAAATATAAGATATCTAGAGATCTCAGTCAGCATGTTA
>JBBYHO010000006.1:5368458-5385887 GCA_038382025.1 Adansonia gregorii
TGTAATTCACATTTTTTGTGAAAAAGAAGAGCAATCATCCAATTGTCTATAAATAATTTGATCATGCTTTTCATATGCTTCTAAATTAAGTTTTAAACTTTTGAAACTTTTTGAAGTTCTTATTTTGCATGAATGGCAAAAAGCATATCATTTTCACAATGGGGAAAATATTGTCTTTTAGTTTTTCCTATAACATAGGGTGTCTTAGGGTCAAACTTATGATAACTTTATGATGTAATTAGTAAGTCTTCAACGGCACACTTCGATGTATTAAGAGTTTAAAATATCATTTTGATAATTTTAAATTAAAACTAGACAATAAGTGAAACATATTTATGAGGTAAGAAATAATTATATTTTATTACATAATCTAAATCAAATATATCACACGGAAAAAAAATTATTTGTAAAAATTAAAAACCCAAACTTAATTTTGACCATAAAACACAAATTTTTGATAATATATTTAAAAGATAAATAAGAAATATAATAAATTTTTAACATATTTATGAAATTAAAAGAAATTACTTTAGTAACGTATAAAATGGAAATCAAACTTATAAATATATGTTGATATATAACAGTTTGTTATAAAAATTAACATCATTATAAGAAAAGGAAGCTCATAATAATTAATAAACAACCGCAAATACGGTTGGCGTTTTCAATTGTTTTCTTTTGATTTTGAGGGCTTTGGAAGAGGTCGTTTTCATGGAGTAGCTAAGCTACCTGCGCACGAACGCGCACGAAGAAATTAAAAGCCTAATAATCTTCCGGCATTTTGCCACTCTGCCATGATGGCGACATATTGTGCTTTTATTCAACTTTTAATCGTATAAAATAAATGAACAATTTTGATGGGAATGTTTGGTTTGGACGCTCTTAGTCCCAAAATATAACGTACCATAAACATAATAAAGCAATTAAAGCCTTCATTATTGCTTTTGGATACTTTAAAATCCCGTATAAATTGTGTTAATAAAGTGATTTTCACAAAAAATCACTTAAAGTCTAATTAATTCGTTTAATTCCATGTATAGTTTTGAATTCAAATTTTATTGATGATTTGTTTCAATAAATGATAATATTCAAAGCACATTTACTATGATTTTATGCAAATGAAAAAAAAGAAAAATCACTCTCTACAAATTATAAATATGACTTTCATCAAATATGATTATACATAATTTTATATGTATTTACTAATTGAGTGCCAGTGATTTAGAGCTCTTAATAAGGGAAAGGTTTTGGTTGAAGTCTTTGTATTTAAAAGAAAAAAGAGATTATACCATGGTAAGTGGAACATTTCCTATTGCTTTGATTAAGTTACTAAGGCCCTAATTGATAGAATCATATTAATGCATTGCATAGCCATTGTCTAATTTAAAATAGTATCTTCCCAATTATATATGGCTAATATATAATGCCATTTTGCTGTTTGCAGATAAAAACCTTTGGTTTATAATTAATGTTAGCCACATTACCTTTAGAACTATTATTGTTTATTAATAAAAATTTTCCAATTAAATGAAGGGAAGTATTTAATTCAATAGTTGATAGATATATATTTTTTAATTTAAAAAGTTGAATTCCAAATTATGCATTTTATTTAACTTTATATAATATTTTAATTATTAGTAGATAATGATTGTAAATATTAATTTTTAATGTAAGTTTTAATTAACAAATACTTATAAGTATTGATTAAGATTAATTAAATTAATATTTTAAAATTTTAGTTTAATATACTATTCGCTTCAAATTAAAAAAATATAAATTAATTAACATAGTTCATTCTATAAATATATAATTTTAAAATCTTATTTTATTCAATTTAATCCTTGTAATTACTAATAATTCCTTTTCTTTACCATAAATCATAAATCTGCCATTATCCAAATAATAAAAAAAAATAAGTCTGCCACGTGGGATTAAGACAAAAGCGGTAAGTGCCTGCGAAATCCCGGGCGACAGAACGAAAGTTAAAAATAGTAAAAAAAGACGGTAATGAATGAAGAAACAGAAACAAAAATAGAACCGGGAGAGAGAGAGAGAGAGAGAGAAACAGAGGGAGATTTAAAAGGAGACTTTTGCAAAAGTAAGGATCCGCCTATAACGGAGACTCTTGTCTCTAATTCTTCATCTTCTCCATTGTGTTGCTTTTCTCTCTGTTTCTCTTTCCTTCTTTTTTTTTTTTTCCAGCTTCGTTTCGATCTTTTAAAAACAGACAGAGAAACAGAGAAACAGAGAGAGAGCGAGAGAGAGAGAGAGAGAGAGAGAGAGAGAGAGAGAGGAATTCAAAGTTCCGAGGTGAAGAGGTAACAGCTGTTCCTCGTTCCATGCCGGGAGTTTTAACCTTTCTCTCTCCTCAGGTTCTTCTCTTCAAAAACTTCATTGACGAGTTAATACACATGATTTCTCCATTTTTTGATCATTACTTGAGGCACGCTGCAATGGAGCTTACCGTTTTCACTTCTTGTTTTTCTTCTAAAAGTTTTCCACTTTTTATATTTAATATTATGTCTTGTTTTTAAATAGCTATAATTATTTCAGCTTGGAATGTATTCCTGTTTCATGATGACCTTTCTCATTATTCTGCAGCAAAATCAAATCTCTTCCTAGTAATGTTGTAAACAGCTTATATTTTACATTTCTACAGTTTGATGAAGCTTGAGATGATGATTTTGCTATTATTTTTTCTCAATTGTTTTAAATATATCTTATTAAGGATCACAGTAAGTATGGTTGTGGCCATCTCTTTATATTCTTATTAATATTAGGTACTGTGGCGAGGGGAGACTCTCTAACAATTTTTTTCTTTTGAAAGATATTTATTTTTCAAGGTAGTTTGAATTCAGTTTTAATCTTTTTTTTTTTGGACAAAATCATTTGTTCTTAGCCAACAGTTTTTGTTGTAGGTTTTAATAAGGATGTTGTGTAAGAGTGTTTTCAAATTTCCGAAGTATTTGTGTTACAAACCAATGCTGTTTTTTAGTAATATTTTAATTTTTTATGCTTATTATTTGATTTTCAGGTACGACAGTGTTCATTTTGTCAAGCTTCTTAGCGCTTTAATGTCATATCTTTCCCCTCATAAGGTTTTGCTTCGATAACGAAGTTACATCATTTGTAATAAGTTGAAGGTATGTACTTGACTCGCGACGGAGCAAATTTTTGAAACATATTCTAGTAAAATAGAGAATTATAGTATAGCCTTTGCTCGGTAGGAAATCATATTATTCGATCTCTTTATTTTATTTTTTAAAGTATTCGTGTTCAAAGTTTGATTAACTGGTAAGGGATTTCTTCTGACGAACTGCTGCCTCCTTCGCTAATCATTTCTGAACTTATCAACTTTTTGATTGCTAAAATTATATAAAAACAGTAACTTCCGATGAGCATTTTTGAGACTCGACTCAGAAATTGTATGCTGCATTTCATGCATGTTTAAATGATAGGTTGTCTTCTTACGGTGGCATTAAGATTAAGGTTGTCTGCCTGTTTTTGATATTTTATTGCTACTCTTGCTCTAAAAAAATGTACTTTGCTTGGATTAATTAACAGGTTGTATGCTTTTTGCCTGATCCTTCTTCACTAGTAGAAGTCTTTATATAAAGGTTGCCAACATAATGGGTGGCTGCGCCTCAGTATACAGTGAAACGCCACGACCTAAACCATATAGAAGACCCTTTGGAATTGGATTTGGCAAGCGCCACGGAAAGATCGCCACTTCCATTCCTGATGTATGTATGAAAAGGATGAGTGATGCCGGGGGCCGTATGGCAGATTTTGCTGTCAGTGAATATGTTCATCTTGACTTCGAGAAGGGTGCTTCAACCACCTGCAAGCGTTCTGAGATGTCCAACATGACATTTCATCTGACTCAGCTGCAATGGAACCACAGTCAAATTGATGCCAATGGTTTCTTCTATCCATCTCTCAAGTCTCTTTTACAAAATTTGTTACCATATTGATTTACATATGCTAATATCATTCTCATATTCGAAAACCTTTTGGTAGTTTTCGGTTTTGTGCCCTTACTAGAAGAGGTTTTCAAGACATTTCCTACCATACTGAAATCTATGAGATGAAGTAGCTATTTCTTCGTGGTGAAGCAACTTTCTTTCTGAACAATCGGTTCACTGTATAAATGACATTATTTTGCAGGAATATGCCAAGAGGAAGTATGGTTTGATTCTGTTAGCTTTATGGAGTCCGAATCAGATGAGGATTCAAGTAGCATGTACGGAGGTAAATGCACTTGCTTTTCATTGCAACCAAGTGATCATTGCTTTCAAACTATGATTATAATTATTTGTATTATCTTCTTTTTGGCTGTTTTGTCTCCAGATACATTTCCTTCAGTAGGTAATGCAATCGGGACAATTTCAAATGCGCAACTGCTCCAGTATGAAAGTGCATCGTGCTTTGTAGATAATGGATCTAAGTATGAAACATTTTATGAATGTTACAACTTTAAGGGCCTGAAAGATGGCACTGTTGATATGGGAGAGAAAACACAAGAGAGCCGAAAGAAATCGACAGTTATCATGCTCTCAGTGAAGAGACAATCCTTTGAAAGGGATGAAATCACGGAATTTCGTAAGTAAACCTAGTAACTGATCTTTTCTGAACATTTTTGGTAAAAAACAGTAAGACATTATTGATGACATTTATGTTAGTTATGCCATAGTCCAATCTCTATAATGTCTGGACTTGAAAAGTATTTCGTGTTAAATCAAATTGAGCCATAGGCTCCACTACCAATACAAGTAGTGCAAAATTGCATACGTTTTACTTTTCTAGAACTAACGAAGTTAGTAACAGGTGCAGCTGAGAGGTACTTATTCCGTCCCCGAGCTGGACTTCTTATCCCTTGCTCAGCAGAGAAGCCAACACCGGGAAGCTGGTCAGAGGTTTCTCCTTCAGTTTTTAAGCTCCGTGGAGACAATTTCTTTAGGCAAGCGCCCTTTAGTTGCTGCTGTTATCCATTTTTCCACAATATAAATCATATTGTTTCATATCTTAGAACTCATCAAGGTTGGACCTTATCAATGCAGAGATAAACAAAAGTCCACGGCTCCAGATTGTAGCCCATATGTACCAATCGGGGTCGATTTATTTGTCTGCCCTAGGAAAGTGAGTCACATTGCTCAGCACCTTGAACTCCCGCATGTAAAACCACATGATAAAGTACCTGCTCTTCTAATCGTTAATATACAGGTTCTTCCTTCTCTCTTTGTCTCATGTTTATGCATATCTTTCACAGCTTAACAACCTTGTTTTGATTGCTTGGAGTTGGTCGTAGCAATGTAGTTTTATGGATCACTACAATGCTCCAACTCTTGTTTTTTTCTTAAAGTATCCGTATTCGACATCAGTGTCCGATTCATTTCTAGAAGTGGATATGGAGATAAAACCTTCCAGGGACATGGAAAAACTTAGAAAAAAATTGAACATAGTTGTGTTGGACACATACCTGTATCCAACACTGACACCCTAGTAATAGAGATGGCTTATTTAGAATCATATACAGAAAGGAAAGAAACAAAAAGTTGCATACAAATAATTTGCTCGTCGTCTTTTCATCGTTCCTGGGCTACGGTGCTTTGGAACGAAGTAGTTACATAGAGGAGTAACATCGAGCTTTTTTTTTTTTTTTTTAAAAAAAAACACAATTGATGCTTAACGCTGGGCATTGCTGGGATCTGCTATTTTTCTTTTTATGACTTTTATAAGTTCTTTTGGTGTTGTTCTTGTTGCAGGTGCCAACTTACCCTGCCACCATGTTTCTTGGGGATGCCAATGGGGAAGGCTTAAGCCTTGTCTTATATTTTAAGGTTTCAGATACTTTCGACAGAGATATATCCCCTCATTTCCAGGACAGCTTAAAGGTATATTCCCTTACCGATTTTCTCATACAACTTTTACAATCAATGTTGATTGCCATATTAAATCTGATAATGTAAACAAATCAAATCTATATTTTCCACCTCGAAAAACATTTGAGTTTGATGGTCATGGTTTTACTTTGTCACAGAAATTTATTGAAGATGAAATGGAAAAGGTTAAAGGGTTTGCCAAAGAGTGCACTGTTCCTTTCAGAGAGAGGCTAAAAATCATGGCTGGGTTAGTTAACCCTGACGACCTCCAGTTAGGTTCTACCGAAAAGAAGCTTATTCAAGCTTATAACGATAAGCCAGTGCTTTCACGCCCTCAACACAATTTTTATAAGGTAATTTGACAAAGTTTTAGCCATGTCTTTGTAGTGGTGGCAGTTTTGCTGGAGCATGACCACAGCCCAAATTTTTCATTTTTCTTAAAATACTCGCAGTCTATATCTGTGTTCGACATATTTGAACATGGGTATTTATAATATGATCTTTCTAATCTTGTATCCGACATTCATCCCGTATCATGATAACTGAATATGCAACCAATTTTTTAACGTCTCGTTGATTAAAGTTGCCTGGGTTGTTGTTTATCATCCAGGGAGCAAATTACTTTGAGATTGACCTAGATATACATCGCTTTAGCTACATATCTAGGAAAGGACTGGAATCATTTCTAGACCGCATGAAGAATGGAATAGTTAATCTGGGTTTAACAATTCAGGTAAGTTCTTGCTACTTTCTACAATCTTAAACAACCGGGAATTTAACATTCGTATCTGCTGCTAACAATCTTGCTTCTGTTGGTACTGTCGGTGGCAGGCACAAAAACCAGAGGAGCTGCCAGAGCAAGCCTTGTGCTGTTTGCGCTTGAATAAGATTGATTTTGTGAATCGTGGCCAAATTCCCACGATTGTAACCTGCAAAGATGATTAATTGGTGGAACAGACACCAGGAGGAGGATGATGAAGCTTATTAACATCCAACAATTCCGGTATAATTTCTTGTGAAAATGAAAAGAATTTTGTTTTTTTTTTTTCAGGAAAAAATACGTGAAATTCCATCTTTCTTATATCGAAAAAGTGGAAAATTGTTGGTAAATTCTAACTATCATCTAAACATCTGTATGTGTATTCATTTATTTTGTTATTGCTGCCTTTGTAATTTCTGTATCCTCACCAGCAATTTACCAGAATCTTGACATTAAAAATCTTGTTGTAAGGTGACTCAAGTTTTTCATTCTATGGGGATAACTTTCTGTTCAAGAGAGTTATCGTCAGATTTACCCAATTTTGTCTTCAACAATATCATCTTTTTAAATTTGATTTGTCTCAATGTTCACCAGCTCCATCATACGTGGTTAAAGTTTACATTCCTCCAAATGTAGACAGTATCAAACTGGTACAAAACTGAACCATAACTTAGCTTAATTGATTTATGCAATTTTTTTTTAAAAGGACATCCAACAAATTTCAGCATCGACAACTTTTTTTTTTATCTCAGGCTCCGGCTTGGTACAAAACCTGATATTGCACCTCAAACAGGGATTTACATGCTAAACAACATAAAGCAGGCAGCAACTTGGAAAAATGATTTGGCACAGAGGAGCTATAATGTAAAAATTCTTGAGATTCATAGATTATCAACCAGCAATCATGTCAAACAACATTGATTCAGTATTTCCATGTACAAAAGAATGCATGGAATAACAGAATTAAAATACAATATGCTCACTACACTAAGTTTACATACAACAACATTGCCCTAATTCAAATTCCGGCGTGAGTTAGACCTCCCCTAAAACATCAGCCGTGAGTGTGATTCGAAACTTAGGCAATTACAAACAGCTTTTACCTGATGCATGGCAAATTTCCATGCCCCACTCGTGTTTCTGCCCTTTCCATAGTTGCATCATGTTATCTGCTCTTCTTTTAACTGTAAACATGCTACTTGCTGTTGACTATTGTTCCTGAAATCTGCCCTGTTATTTACAGCATGCTACTCGGTCACTACATTTTGCGTTCTTACTTGTGATGCTTTATTGTTGGCTGTGTTGTGGCTGCTAGTTCTGGCAGCTGGTACATCATGATTATGTTTTCCCTCGTATGTCGTTACAACAGCCTTGGGATCCATTGAAGCTCTCTCAACATGCTTGCGGATGTTGCATCCTGGGGTTGTACATTTATAGTAGCTTCTGTAGAACCAAAAAGATGCATCAAGAATGCTCAAAATAATCGATAGATCACAAAATATATACTCATGTTTATGAAGGGAAAATCAGAATCAGGTAAAATGGATATGATTATAAACATTAATAGCAATAGAACAGACCAACAACCCAAAAGTTAAAAGGTTTTGGCAAAAACATTCAACATAGATGCGTCTATGCTTTCTACAATTGAAAAAGGTTAGACACCAGAGACATTAAAGTTTCAAAAGGTTAGACACAAAATCGGTTTTGGCAAAAGCATCTGTGATAGCTAAAAAAAGTCCGAATACTTTTGAAGAGCTAACATCAGGGTTACGGATAAGTTAGGTAACAACCCCATTGAAGATAACCAAGAATGAATCACTTTGCAGTAGATACTAATTTCTAGTTTGCAGAACTAGACACATTACCTTGGATAAGGATTGCCTTTGACAACTTTCTGTCCATACTTGCGCCACCTATAGCCATCATCCAAAAGGTCAACTTCACTTGTTGTCTGCACAATAATTCTAGGTTCCGTGACAGTCCTATGTGAAGAAGCTGGCTCTGAAACCCTAATTTCTGTACTTCTGCATATACAGAAAGAAATTTTGTTGCATAAAGCATTCCATCACAGAATCAGAGGAATGGAGTACGTAGTAGGAATATAGAAAATTTTACACACCGTCTTTTGGGGTCAGGTTCATCTTCATCTTTGTCATCTACACCATTTTCATTCTCACCCGCTTCCTCACTGTCACTGGTCCCAGAAAGATGTTCAGCCGTAGCTTGGCTAGATTCTTGATCCTTCTTAGACATTGAATAAGCAGATGTCCCTTCCAACATGTTCAAGTTGCCACTCTGAAGCTGGGAAGCTGATTCGGAATTTCCCTGACTATTTGGATTTTCATTTAAGCTTCCTATATCTTTTGCACGCCTACTTGGCTGAGGAGGTTGATGGTTGTGCTGC
Organism: Adansonia gregorii; assembly: GCA_038382025.1. NCBI lineage: Eukaryota > Viridiplantae > Streptophyta > Magnoliopsida > Malvales > Malvaceae > Adansonia > Adansonia gregorii. Next base: position 5,377,508 of record JBBYHO010000006.1, read on the forward strand.
CCTTTGTAGATGATTTCGGTGACTTGGCCGTCTACTGATCTCTCAACCTTCTTCTTGACGGGACAACCAGGATGTGTGCACTTGTAATAACTTCTAGGAAATTCACTCCCTTTTACCTGTTTCTGTCCATACTTCCGCCAGTTGTAGCCATCATCAGCAGGCTTATCGAAAATAAACGAAGCAGGTTGGGATCTCTGATCAGATTGAGATGCATCTGAGGGTTCCTTCACAGTAATAGCAGAGTCCTGCAATAAGGCTGGCATCTGCCGGTTTGTTGTTGTACAGGCACTAACAGATGAAACCGGTGCCAAAGATGCTGCAGGTGCCGATGAATAGTCAGCCTGCATTTGCATGTGTGAATGGGCTTGTGCAGCCTGGGCAGTGACCTGTGCTAGGGCCTGCTGGTGTGTCATTCCAAAAGGTCCCTATACATATCATAAATAGGGGAAATCGATTAAGAACAGAAATATGGAGTCCTGAATTCTAAATAATTATAAGCAAAGGGCAACGTAATACATTTTCTCTTAGCTTTTGATATTCTCTAGTCTTCACTACCAGAATCGACGAAGTCTATCAGAGGCACTCCCAGTTACACAACTAAAAGCTATCCGAAGATTTTCAGAGTGTAGGTAGGACAAGTTCAATCAATTGACAGCACCATAACTAAATAGCACACTCAAAGAAATAATCGTTGACCAACCATATTTATAAAAGATATTTTTACATGCTTAAATGGATAAACATTCAGATGATGGAGATACAGAATATAAACTATGACCACTAAGCTTTTCTATTCTTGTACTCACTCTACTACATTCACAGGCACTATGTAATGTTTTATAAATGGAAATAAAGGATACATTAAAATAGCGTACATAGTATATTCCTTCAAAATAACATGTTAAATAACAATGACGGGAATATTTAAAGAAAATGAAAGTTCATCATCCATAATATTAGCATTAATAAAGGTAGGGGGCAAAAATTGCTACAATTTCATTATAACTTATAAGATTCTATTGGGTAACAAGCTTTTAATCCCCCAACTTCAAGCAGCAACACTTGCTGATTAATGCCACTAAGAATGATTCCTAGCATGGCAAAATGCAATAAGCTGAAATTCAATCAAGATATATTCAACAGAATAAGCATGGAGCTCAAAGCTTTTTACTTTAATTGAACCTCTGAGCTCAAAACCCTTGCAGATTTTATAATGAGCATATTCATAGTTATAGTATCTCAGCATTCAATATACCTATCAAGGATTAGCAAATCCCTCGGTTATTAAGGAAATTTTCATAATACATGATGTTCCCACATGAGGAATAAACACCTTCATAGAATAAAGCCATATCATTCCTTCTTTTTTCTTCCTTAAACCAATGCCGTAATCCTTGCTGTCTGTCTCCTCAATCCCCATATAAAGACTTACATGCTAAAAGACTCTGAGTAGGAATCCTAGCCAATTTGCATATTTCTTTGCCCGGAAAATGCTTAAAAGTTTTCTTTTTGTACAAAGGAAGCCACAAAGAGGTTGCAGATACTGAGAATTGAATCTTTAGATGTCACCTCTTAAGGATGATTGCATGACATAACTTAGCTAAGCTTTGATTCAATTCTTAAAAAGTTTTGCCTTTTACATTAACCTCCTTGATCAAACGATTTTTGGATCGCAAGAACCACGATTCAGTGCGCAAGCAAAATAGATTCGAAAATCCTGATTTCACAACCTTTTTCTTTTTCTTTATAGCCAATATTGCCATATGAAAGAGAACAACAATTCTAAAACCTACTCCCATTTGGCTGGAATTCTAAATGTACCATTCTAGACTTAAAACACCAATTGTTCTTTTTCTCAAACTAACAAAAAAACCGGGAAGTCAAGGAAAAGGAATCAAATGCAACAATAAATTAAAAAGTAAATTAAATGTTTAAGTACTAAATAAAAATTCTTCCCTTTGAACAAATTAACCTTTAAAAATTACCTGGGCAACGGGAGAAAATACGCCAAACCCAGGAGACTCCAACAAGCTCGCTGGGCTCAACCCTGTCGGCACCGTAAACATCGGTGGCGGTTGAGCTATCACCAAACCAGTCGGTTTATCCTGCCTGAACCGGAACCCCGTGTCACCTCCACCTCCAGACCCGCTGACATCACCCTGCCCTTCGTCCTTAATAGGAGGAGGAAAGTTCGGTCTCTTGGTAGCTGCTGTAGCTGCCGGCGAGGCCATGGCACCAGCAAGTAGCTGAGAAAAGGACTTGAACTCGTCGGCGTCGGAGAAGAAGTTGGAAACAAGCGTCATGGGACCTGGGCTAAAGCCCATGATGCCTGGCCCACCGTTGAATAACACCTCCGTGAAAGGCCGTGGTGGGGGAGTAATCGTTGGCCGTTGAGTCGACACCGCTTTCGACGGCTGACATGATGGCTTCTGCTCTTGGCTTTCAGCCATTAAAACGTCAAAACTAAATCCAAAAAGAATAAAAAACAATCTTTTCTTTCCTTGGGTTCTGTATTTCTAAAGTTTCTCTTTTGCTTTTTGTTTTTGGCTTAAGGATCTGAAAACAAGTTCAGTGAAAAAAGTCCACGCCGCATCAAAAAATGCTCTTCCTTTTCAGTTCATTTGTCTTTCTTTCTGGGACTGGGAACTGTCTTTTTTTTTTTTTTTTATATGTCCAACAACACCATCAGACATTGCCGATTTGTCCTGAAAAACTTACTTTTATGTCCCAGACGAATTTTGAAACCACGGTTGCGCCACTGAGTTGACATTAGCCGGTAATACCATTTACTGCGGTGAAGGGTAGAGCTGGCAGTTTAGTTGGATAATCGGGAAGCTCTGAAAGAGTGGTAAATTTGTCGGTTGATAAATAAAAGTTAGTTGAGCTGATTTATTTAATTATTCCGAAGATAATATCCAACAGTCTCAGTATTTTTTTTTTCACTCTTTTCAAGTTGCGATCTTTGCAATAAAAAGAATTGGTTGGTCAAGAGTATTTGAGTTGTTACTATGATTGGATTAATTTGTTTCCTGGAACCCCTTGTCATAACTTGGGAATAGGATCGCAAAATATATATAATTCATGCAATTTGATTTGATTTGATTTTGTATATTGTAACTTGATTGCTGTCAACCAAGCGAAAAAAACTAAGCACCCCACAATAATATTGTCATGATCATCAGATTCAACCTCAAGAAAGAAGATGGAAAAGTGCAAATTAAGATTGATCAATGGCAGTCAGTCTGGTAATAACTACATTTCGGGGGCCGGTTCCAATAAAAGGACTTTCACACATGCAGATTTTTACCCCCTCCCCCCCCCCCCCAAAAGTAAGGCATTAGTTAGCAGTGGTAAAGAATTTATTTGAAAGAAGAGAATCGAGAGAAGATCTGGCATGACATCCCACCAGCCAGGCACCAGCAAACTCCAGGAGGCAATCACATGGCAAACCAAAAGCCAATACCATTGCAAAGGACAAGTAAAAAGGGTGGGAACTGGGAAAATTAGCTATGCCATTTTTCACCTTTGGCTGTTGATTTAATGGACATAAGCTGGCAAATGGGCAATGGGTAGCATTATTTTATTTATTTATTATTATTAATTGGGAATTGATTGATGCCCCAACGCCAACTGCTTCAACTTTGGTAAGGAGTTTGTGCAGTGCACGTATGGCCACGCATGCAACACGTTACATCTTTGAGAATTGAGAGAGAACAAAACTTTTTTCTAAGTATAATTTGCCTTTGGCTACTACAACTTGCATTTCTTTTCTTTTCTTTTTGTCTTTTGTTCTCATTTTTGAAAGAGACTAACCGACTAGGAGAGAGGCCAGGCATCATTTTGTCCCATATAGATTTTTAATGTTCATAGGCAAATTTTAGCACACAATTGCTAGAAGAATGTAACTTTTTCAGGGAGTTTCGGATTGAGGGGGGAGGGGGGGGGAGGAAAGTTGTATTTTGGGACAAATGAAATGGCAAAAGGGGCCACTTATACACTTATTCTTGTCGAACAATGAGGAACTAAATAAATTTTTCAGATCACAATTCAACTTTGCATAGAGAATATAGTTGCATTTTGGTTACAAAGTAAAATAAGAGGTTTGAACATTTACATATATATATATATATATATAAAAGAAATAAAATAAAAGAAGCAAAAAGTAAGAGGAGATAGAGATAATTTATCATTTTCTTTTTTATTTTTTTTGGGAATAATAGGAAGAAAATGTTAAAGGTACATTTTTGAAAAGATTTGGGGCAACTTGTGGTAAAGAAAATTAAGGATATATTTGTTGCAGTCATACTCATAGAATAACATTTTTTTTCATTTATTAATTCCTTGATTTCATGGCCCATACACAGAATAATATTAATTGTAATCTGTAAATAAGCTTAGAATATACGTTTTTTTTTTAAATATAATAGTATCCCATGGAAAACTGAACCTGCTTTATGGTTCATCAGATATATTTTTGCAATTTCAAAGGAATTATTGCAACAAAGTTTATATATATATATATATATATATATAGGGCTCGGTTCAATCCGGTTCATATGTAACTTAAGTCGATCTATCGGCTGGCTTGGTTCAACGAATCAAAGTTTTAGGACAGCCTTAAGTTCCCATAACAACTCCCAACTGTCTGACCCTACACCCTCGCAGATTCGGACACAACAGAAAGAACAACTCCCAGAACTTGAGTTCCCAAAACACGGAAATGGTTGATCAAACAATCCGTTGCATCGTCAAACTTGGTCCCTCTCTTTCTCTCTCACTTTTCTATTTTCCCAAAGTTTCCATCTTTAACAAGAACATAACTCCCATGTTCTTGTTTTAATTTCATACTATTGATGCCAAAGTTGCCTCTTTTTTTTCTCCTCCTTTTAAATTTTTTTTTTTTTGGTTTAAAACAGGAGGAGCAGCAATTACTTGTAAGAATGAGCTAGAGAAGATCAATGAAGAGAATCTTGAAACAGTTTCTTCCCAGTTGAGGCAAGCAATGATTCTCGATTCTTGTTCAAACAAAGTTATTGGGATGGATTGGAGTAAGAGAGATGGGGTTTTGGATATCCCTTCAAGTTTAGGTGATTTTGGTGATCAGAGTCAGTTCAACGTGGATTTTAGCAGATTTATTGTTGTTCATGGTGCAGGTGAGCTTTGATTATGTTTTAATTTATGGGATTTCTTAGTTAGATTTTTGCGATAGTGGGTTTTGACGAATAGAGAATTATTCCCTTTTGAATGTTTTAACAGTTTCTTTTATTGGATTTATCTTTTGGGCTTTGAATTGATCCAGAACTATTTATTTACTTTCATCTCAAAGATGGGATGTTTATTGGTTGTAGGTTCTTTTGGGCATTTTCAAGCTAGCAAATCTGGGGTTCATAAAGGAGGATTGAAGCAACCTCTTGTCAAGGCTGGTTTTGTTGCAACACGCATTTCTGTAAGATATGGCCTTTTTAGTATTAAATTTTGAATATAAAGAACACCTTGAAATGAAGTTATTTTTCTTTCTCAATCACCCTTCCTGCAGTTCATTTATTTTCTTATATACTAAATTATAGTGAATGAGAAACAAGATCACGAAAAGATTAAATACTAAGCAACCTAGATACTGGTGTCCCCCAACTACAAGTTTCACTTGGGTCATTTGTAAAACTTGCTGTGATATATTGTCATTGTCCTATTGCAGATTATTCCAGAGCATAAACCCTTTTTTCTCATCCCATAATTACTTTTTGTTGCGGTTCATTTCCAGGTTACGACCCTTAATCTCGAAATTGTCAGAGCGCTGGCCAGAGGTACTGATCTAGTTACCACAACACATCTCTAAAGGCTTGCCATGATGTATTCCTAATCCTATGCATGCTTTGCAAATGTTTATCTTTGGTTAAGTCTAACAGATGTAGCTGACAAGACTTATTCAATGTGCTAGATTTCTGTGTTGCATGTTGCTGCTTCAAATTGAGCTTAACCTTCTTACTTGTCTCTAATTTGCGCAACAGGTCTTGTAGCAATGTGTCTGAGTTTACGCGCATACATATATTTATATTATTTCTTGTCACTTAGATTGTCGCATTTTGTAGTAAGAATACCGAAGTTTTCAGCAAACAAAGACTTGGATTTGTGAAAGTAATCATTTGTAGTTGCAGTGATGATCATTGTAGAGATATAACAAACCAAAAGTTTTTTCAAAATTTAGACTAAAGATACTAATATATCATCTCCTAAGTTGTTCAGTAATGCCTATTTCATATACTGTAATTTTTTCACATTGTTGGTTTTTATATTACGATTCTTGCTCAATCACCCTAGAGAACTATTTTTTGCACCTTAACAAACTTGGAATCTAATGTGATGAGCTGAATTTTCTGTCACTGAATACTTGCAATTATCTGCTTTCCAACTTCTTTTTCTGCACTTGGTTTCTCTAAACGAGCAAGATGTCAGTAAACAAAGTTTTTGCTTTTCTTGCAGAGGGTATTCCTTCTATTGGAATGTCTCCATATTCATGTGGATGGTCAACCTCTGGAAGAAATGTTAGAAGCATCTAATCGTTAGATTGTAAATCAGCATCAATTATGGAGCGAATTTCCTTTTCCTTTTATCTTTCTTCTTTGTCGAGCCATTCTTTCTATAAGCTTTGGCCCCTATGTTTCCTCAGGTAGCTTCTGCTGATTTGTCAGGGATAACCAAAGCGATTGACTCGGGCTTCATCCCTGTAAGTTTGTTCGAATTCCATAACTTGTTGAAGCTGCATGAACATCTATATTTTTCCAATAGAATGTTGGACAGACATTGCAAATCTCGATGTTTCAACTTAAAGCGTATTTTCTGGCATTATAAGATGATGTTTCTTCTAAGAAAATGAGGATGAAAAAGTATAAAAGATTTGCGCTTAATCAATTACCAAATGTTTTCTCTGCCTCCCTCAGCCCCCCAATAGTTTTTGTTCCAACTGCCGGTCCTCCCGCTTTCCTTAACCAAACAGATCAGAAATGGGTTGTGTTGCAATGCTTCAAGTTCCTTGTTCTAATAATCCTTTTCTAAAAAATCTTCTGCTCTAAAATACGAGTGGCTATTCCTTGGTGCAAAGTCTATGAGATTCACTGGGATTACTTTTCAGCATAATCATCTATTTAGCTGGAGTTACAACAGATTAGGTGAGATATTATTTTGTAGGTCCAATATCGGACTTCAGCTTGATAACTGAGCAGCATCTATTCGATTATAACCTCATTAGAGTTTCGTATAAATTGTCTAATATGGTACTATTCTATAACATGCTGTCTAGGTTTTACATGGCGATGCTGTACTTGATCACCAGCTGGTATGATATCTCGAAAGCAGCTGTAAAATATCATTTTGTTATTCTCATATTCAACCAATCTAATTACTTGTGTAATCAGGGGTGCACCATTTTGAGCGGAGATGTTATCATCCGTCATCTTGCAGAGCACCTGAGGCCCAAATATGTTGTCTTTCTTGTATCCTTCAGCCTTGGAGTGAATTCCATTAATCCTGTACCAACACTGCACAATGATGTTAAACATTGTTTCATGCTTGTTTTCCAATTAAGATGACATAAAAGACTGATGTTTTGGGTGTATATGACCGTCCACCGGTGGATCCAAATGCAGTTCTCTTGAGAGAAATAGGTGAGCACTTGCTATTAACTCCAGATCCGACACATAAATTTCAACGGGTATGACTATCTTCTTGTCTGTATCAGCCGTGGATGAAGAGGGGAGGTGGTCTGTCGTGAAACCAACTCTTCAAAGCACGAACAAGCGAGGTATATTTGTCCTTCATCATTTGCATAAACTTCAATTATAACCTAGAGAGAACGATATGAAGAAGTGACATTGGTTAATACTTGTTTGAAGGGCTTTTCTAATTATGCTTTTATCATTCAAAACCCGAACACTGATCTGAAAATATTGATTTTGTCAAACAGTTGAAATAACTGTAGCAGCTCATGATACAACTGGGGGAATGGTGACCAAAATATCAGAAGCTGCACTGATTGCAAAACTGGGAATTGACGTCTATATAGTGAAGGTAAAGGGTTAAAAGAGCCCATATCGATGCTTTTTCTATATTTCAAGCGTAGACTTCATTTTGGCTCATTGGCCTTTTTGTAAACTTTCAGGCCGCCACAAGTCACTCATTGAGAGCCTTGAGCGGGGAACTGAGACATGACTTACCAGACGACTGGCTTGGGACAGTTATACGGTTCTCAAGATAGGTCGGGCAAAGCTCATAGGAATTGACGAGGACATTGATTATATGATATATGATTAATGCAATGAAACCTGTCTTTCTTTTTGGAATTATTCGACAAGTTCGCTGACTGAGCTGAATCATGCATCCAATG
>JBBYHO010000006.1:5423483-5436567 GCA_038382025.1 Adansonia gregorii
GAATACACCCAAAGAACTTAAAAAAAATATATATGAGTACGGTGCCTGTCTTTAAGTTTTCCTGGAAATTTTCACAATTGCTAAACGCATCATCAAGTTCAATGGAAATGAGAAACATTTCACTAACTGATAAAATAAGAAAAGAAAACATATGATTTAAAAATGATAAATAGACAAAGACTCACCTGCAAGTCAAAAACCACTCAAGCTAAACCTAGTTAAAACCTTAAATACATTGCAAATCCTTATTTATTCTCAACAGTATATTAAATATATCAAAACCCAAATAAGAGATTAACCAATGCTCTTTACCAAAGTCGTAAGAGCTTAATTGGTTTGATCTAAGAATAGTGAATAGAGCATACGAATACAATCAGCTAATTTAATTATTCTGTTCCTCTTCCGGCTCTGGAAAAGTTTGTTGAACATATTCTGGCCACTACCACCAACCTCTAGAGCCCGGTTAGCCGCTTCACTGATTCTTTCAGCTTCTGATTTCAACATTTTATTCCCCATCAGCAGCTTAATTTTGTCCCCCATCTCGTCTCCTTTTACCAAATCATCCGATCCCCATCCCCAACTCTTCATGCACAGCCCCCCTCCACCGCCTTCGATCACCTCCGCATTAATCATCTGGTCCCCGTGTCGCGGCCATCCCAGGAATGGGATTCCATGCCAAGCTGCCTCCACAACTGAATTCCATCCGCAGTGGCTAATCAATCCACCGACAGATATGTGACTCAGTATCTCCCACTGATTCACCGATTCTTTTATGACCAATCCATTGTTCTCGATCTTCTTGATTAGCTGGTGTTCGAGGATCTCATCCAAACATTCTTCTTGTTCTACTTTGTCAGCCACCTTACTCTTCACCACCCACACGAATGTATGTCCACTCAGCACTAGCCCATTGCCTAACTCTCTTGTTTGTTCTTTTGACATTGCTGTCCTGCTGCCAAAGCTGACATAAACTACTGAGGCTTCCTTTTGGCCCTCGAGCCCCTTCCATGGTGCAAATGAAGATTCTTCCTCGAAATCCAGGGGCTGAAAAGGTCCAAGAGGAAACACCGGTGGCAATCCTCCTATTACTTTCCAACTAGTAAGCATCTCCAGAGATTGCTTTTCAAGCCCTTTGAAAGAGTTGATCAACACTCCATTTACATCCTTGATACTTCCACTGTTGTCTGAGAAATTTTTTTGCAAAGAAGCTGTTTGGGTCTAAAAGTGGTCGAGGAAGTGACGCCGTGGGAATCGATGAACCAAGGCCTCGAATTCTAATTTCATCGGCAAACCGAGAAGAACCATCGTCTGACACAGGAATTGAAGGTAATACGAGAAAAGGGAGAACATCCTGGCTGATGAAGTGAAGAGGATGTAGTTAGGGAGATAGATTCGCAGTGACCGGAATGACCGAAGACAGCAAAGTCATATCAGTGACGATAAAAGATAGTGGTGGAGATGGTGGAGATGACGGGGAAATCAGAGGGTAAAGTAGGTGAGCGGATGGGCAAATAGATTCCCATTGAAGCGCAAAAGGGTCAGTGGTATTGGCAGTTATCGGATCAACAGGGATGAGAGTAAACTTCTTTTCACCAACCTGAGGAAAAGCAGAGATGAAACTGGAGATAAGTTGAGATTCAGCAGAAGAGACGACAGGGTGAATAGTGATTAAAGTGACTTGACATTGCTGGAGGATAAGAGGCAGCGAGTCGAAGAAAAGGTACCAGATGACCCATGCCGAAGCTAAGTAGCAAAGCAAAATGAAGATCGGAATGGATACCATCAGAATTTGACATGTTAGCTAAGCCTGGAAAGTGGAAATTGAAAAGCTCAAGCCTGCTTGAGTGAGGGTCGTGTTTCTTTTATGCTGTGGGGCTTTTGGTAGTTGGGGAAGAAAACTCAAACCTCGGATCATGGCGACAACGGATGATGATAGCAAACGCACTAAAAGAAAATCAGAAAAACTGCTCTCTTTCAATGAGCTTTCCATCGTTGGGCAACTCAAACCTCAGATCTAACCCCCTTGTTTGTTTTCCTTGCATGTAATCCTGACGAGAAGTCATAGCCAAAAAATGGTAGGTCAAGTACATGTATTATCTGGTACAGGCCCGAAGCAGTTGACAAGAAAATAGTAGCAGCCGCATGAAGACGGGCATCTACTCCGACCTAGAGCTTTAAATTATTAACACGAATTCGTTTTTACTTGCATTATATTTATTATGTTTTAAGTATATCTTTAATTACGTTACATTTATTTTAATTATTAAACATAATAAATATTATTACATTAATTAAAATAAATATAAACAGTAAATAAATAAATAAATAAAATCACAAAGTATTGATTATAACCCAAAACTTTGTACAGCATGGAGAACAAATTTACTGAACATTGAACTTTAAAACCGTCTACAATTGCTGTCATTTCCATTTGCTTAAAACTAATTTATGTTACCTTTGATTTATATACTATATAATAAGTTAATATCATTTACTTTAGTACATATAATTTAATATTAAATTTTTTATTAAATATCAAATTAATATTTGAAGCAAATAAAAAATTTCTGCTACTTAAAACTTTGTTATCATTGGAGATTAATAAATTCATAAATTTTTTAATAAATATAAAAACTCAAAAGATTCGAAGTTTACTTTTTGAGAAAGGATAAATATACTCACCGTTAATTCAAATATTCAGACCACTAAGTACTTCCATACTACAAAATGTAGCGATTAGCATGTCCCTTTGTTACTTAACTGCGGTTGAGCTTTGGTGAAATACAAATCAGACGAGAAAACAGGCGAAGAGGGATGTACCCCAAAGGGGTGACCTCAGAACACAAGCTGTTGCTGCATTAGCGTTTAGGCCACTATAACCTCTTCGTCATTGTAGCTTCGCAAAATGCGCTAAGCGGCTAGCTAGGGCAAATCGCTTGTGTTCTTAGGTAGCACCCCTTAAGGGTAAACCATCTTTGTCAGCAGGCAGGCCGGGAAAGCAGGCTTTTGTGTTAGGAATTTAGGATGGGGTTGCCCGTAGACATGGTTTCGTTGTCCCTTTTAATACATAAGGATGTTTGAGAATTTTTGCATCATGACACTCGGTGTGCTCATTCTGCTGATTGATGTCAAATGGATGTCGACATCTTTTGTAGCCCGTGTCGAACTTAATTTGCCAAAACATGCCTAATTAGTCAAAAGACTTTGTTTCAGTGAGGGATTGTGGACCGTTGGATGTTGTTGGAAAAATAGCAACGAGCACAAATGTGAGTTGGATTAAATCTAATTGTAATATTAATATTATTTATATTTATTTTAATTTATTTGAATTTACAAATGTAGATTTAATTTTTATTTTTATTTATTTATATTTATACATATATAATTTAAGTTTTTTAAGTTTGTACATATTGTTTATTTTTTAATTTTTTAAAAATATATTGTTATTTAATTTTAATAATTTAATAATTATTTATTAGTATTTTTTATATTTATATTATAATATTATATATTTATTTTTATATAATATTAATTATATAATATATTATATAATTAAAATGATAACTAAAACTTAAATGTTAAAATTAATGTTATTTTAATCCTTTTCAGATATTGGATAAATACCTATAACTTCATCCATAAACATCTATGGATCAATGTGTCTAACTCTGAGCCACAAAACTTCCATTAAATGCCAGTCGAATCGTTAAGACTTTTTGCTCGATTCATGGGGGCATTTTATTCAGCACAGTAGGCGGGATAGATACAGAGTCGCAGATTAGAAAAGAAAAGAAGAAAATTTAATGGACAGTTACAGATTACGCGAAAATATCAAAGCTTAAGTTCCTGTCCTGTTCAAAAAGGCCAACATATGCGCTATCAATAGCCATGGAAAAAATATCAAGACTGAGGCCAACCATGACCCTGGAAACTGACAAAGGCAATCGAAGGTGTGTGGCCAAGTCCTTAATTTGCCATGGATATGGATTTACCAAAAAATGAACACGTGTTGCCGACACTGAAGAGGGTCCAATGGTCTTATCCTCAAGTCACGAGCATAATCGGCTTGGAAGAAAAGAGATATAGTCAGTTTAGTCACATCTTCACTATAAATTTCGGTTACTGCTATGGCTTTACTTGAGCTCTTGAGATTAACTAAAAATGGCTTCAGAGAAAGACCATAAGCCATCTTCCTCCGACCTCCTGTCGAGTGCTAAGCTGGTGGCCGATGCGGCAAGATCCACGTTCAACAATGAAAGCGACAAGGTTGACAAAGGGAAGGTAGCTGGTGCAGCTGCTGATCTTTTAGGTGCTGCGCAAGACTATGGTAAGCTTGATAAAGAGAAGGGCATTGGCCAATATGTTGGAAAGGCAGAGAATTACTTGCACCAATACGAGACTTCCGGCCAATCAGCCCCCACCACCAAGACTAATTCTACCCCGGCCAAACCTGAGGCACAACCAGAGTCACATGCAAGCAGCGGTGGTCATGGCAAGGATTCTGGAAGTGGTGGCGGTGGTGTTGGCGATTACATGAAGATGGCTCAAGGTTTCTTCGGCAAATAAAACTGATCAGTCTTAAAAACTGAAGCCCGCTACGCTTCACTGTTGATTTTTTTTTTTAATGTTATTTCCGTGTTCTTTCTCCCATGTATTGTGTATGACTGTGCAACTCTGTGCATATGTTGTAATAAATTGCTATGTATTATTCAGAATTCTGCTCTCTCCCTCTCTCTCTCTCTCTCTCTCTCTCTATATATATATATATATCGTCTATTGCACTGCCCTTGAATAGATCTTCTTAGTTTATGTTCAATTCCAATATAACTGTTGGCAATGATGATTAAGTTGACACTTGCCAACTGCCATTTTGCAATTTTACTTGGTCAAAGCCGATACGTAGGCATTTGAAAGTCGAAAGATAGCTGAACTTTGATTTAATTTGGTTGATTTATATAATAATTTATAATCAATTTTTAAGTTTTGATCCAAGTATCTGTACTGATTTATTTTTTTCCCGTAAAAAACTCTCATAAAGATCCTACTGTTTCAGTTGAGATATTGATGACTGAATTCAGACATGACTATTGTGGAATTCATCCCTACTCGTTCCATATGAAATATTTGTTTTTATAAAATTGATTAAAATTTTTTCACATACGGAAACATCGTGATTGGTTCCGATTTTCAAATCCTCCTGCTTGACCCAGAAAGGAACGCGTTACTGACGCTGAGAGGAAGGTTCGCTGCATCGAGGGTCAGGTCAACAATCTATTTTCAATGCCCAAAGGGTAGGTCACAATATGTATGTATATACATATATATATACATATATATGTATATATATATATATCCGCTTGGAGAGAAAAAGGGGATATTATCTCATCCTCTGAATCTCAATTATTGCTATACCCTGTTGATTTAAGCTATTCTTCCATGGAGTCAGGTTCTCACAATAAACCAAGCACTCACCACGAGAAGCACCCCAAATCTTCGTCCGAGCTCCTCTCTAGTGCTAAGCTGGTGGCAGAAGCAGCAAAGAACACACTGCACCATGAAAGCGGCAAGGTTGACAAGGGAAAGTTTGCTGGTGCAGCCGCTGATCTCTTAGATGCTGCCTTCCACTATGGTAAGCTTGACCAGGAGAAGGGCGTTGGCAGGTATGTTGAAAAGGCAGGGAATTACTTGCACCACTATCACACTTCCGATTCAACAGCCACCACCACCACTCATTCTGGCGGCCACTCGACCACCCCTGAGAAACATTCGGAGTCACATGCCAGCGGTGGTCATGGTCATGATTCTGGAAGTGGTGGCTATGGGGATTACATTAAGATGGCTCAAGGTTTCTTGAAGAAACACTAATAACCCTGTAGGTTACCAAGCTGCGATGATCCTTTTTTTCCTTTTTCTTGTTTGCTGAATGAAATGTTCTCTGCAAATTAATCCATGTAATATATATGCAGCTATAATTCTGCTAAATCTTTCCTGTTCTGCAATAATCTTAAGTGAATATTACCCAATTTATATTCCTCAATTTAAATTCAGTATTGAGTATTCACAATTTGATACTTCTAAAGCATGTTGATTAAATAGTTTCTTTTCATCAACATTTATTCCAGAAAACTCTTGGCCTTGCAGTGCCTGTTGATTTAATGGTGATTAAAATTTTCCTGCATCAGCTGCTATACAGCTTCGTATGTATTCGAACTAAGCATCAATTTTATCAGAAATATTCGGCAGAACAAGTTAACCCAAGGTTCTTTTAAGTAACTTCTAGTTGAAACAAGGTTAATTCAATCAAATGGTCTCCATGTGACTTCAAACTCATTAATGCTACATTATTAGTTAACATTGCAACTTCAGCAGCAGGTGCTTGGAACCTGCCCTGTTTTTCTAATTATATTTGCCTTTTCCTTTGCTTTAAGCTCATCATTTCTTTGCCTTTCTGCCGCCTTTGCTTTTGCTCCATCTGCAGTTCTTTTGATATCTTCCATTTCGTTTTTGAATTTTGTTAAGGCTCTTGCTCTCTTTTTTTCCAATTCACTCTGATGCTCCAAGAGAATAATAAGCTGTTAGTTTTCTAAGAATTAGTTTGAATTAAGAAAAGGGACAACAAGTCTAACCTCCACTTTGTCCAGCTTGTTCTTGGTTTTCTTCGTCCTCTTTTCTTCCCAGGCAAGTATAGTGCTGTTTAGCTTCACATACCTGTAAACTATCTGTTAGTTAAGAAGATGGTATGATACTATTTGCTTGTTGAATTGAAATGGACCTTTTTTATGCTGGCATTGTGCTCTAACTCTTTATTTTTTTTGAAGTACTTGTGTTTGACATTTATGTCTAATATATATTTAGACACATGTATGAAAATATGATTTCTAAAAAATAAACATATATATATTAGATTGCATCCGAGACTTATGCCGGAATCTGAGTTATTTAGCTACACGGTACTACTCAATAAGCTGCCAATGAATGATTCATTTACCGTTCCTTTATCTTGGCCATCTCATCCTTCTCCCAAGCCTCTGCTTTTGCCTGCTTTGTCTCTGGCCTTGCTGCACTCTGTCTTTTGGCGTCTATATCTGAAGCCACAGGCTTAATGGTACGAGGCTCTTCGGGTCTTCTTGCTGTAGTTCCAGGTTTTGGTGCTGTGCTTGCTGGTTTTATAGTGGAGAGATAAGGCTTTGGTGCTGCCCTTTCAGGTTTTTCAGCAGGGAGATCAGGTTTCAGTGCCGCAGTTTCTGTTTGATCAGGTTTAGGCGAACTTCCGGGTTTTGCACTGCTAGTGCTGCCCAAATGATCAGCCAAAGTAAGAAATTTTTTGAACGATGGAGCAGGTTTAGTTTCCTTTTCATCCATGCCATCAGTTACTGGCCCTTTGCACTTATCACTTCCTGAACCTTTTGTCAAACCTTCACCTGTTAATTTCTTTCAGTTAAGCAGCGCCAGCAAGTAGAAATTCATCTCTGGATTCAATTTCTCATATGCTTTGAATCTTCACCTGACAAATCGTTCGGATATAGTGCCAGGTTCAAGACCTGTACCTGTCTTTTTTTGATCTTGGACGCTGGGTTCTGCAATTGAGTTAATGGCGTATGTAGCAGCTGCTACTGCAACTGCTTGCTCTATAGTATTGTCCGAATCATCATCCCGACTTATCGCTTTGCCAAAAAATGGTTTTCGGAACCAGTTCTGGGTTCTCTTGTCTGCAAAACCTCAAATTAAGGTCTATTATTGTTGCTTTGTCTTGTATGTCTTTTCTCTCTAAAACGGTGATGCTATCTTATTCAAATTTCAATATGAATACGTATAAATATATTTAATTTTTTAAAATTTTTTATACATTTAGAGGATGAATTAATCATTCAATACCCATAAAAAAAATCAAATTTAAGAGCATTTAAAGGAAACAAATAAAAAATTAAATTTAAAAGCATTTAAAGAAAAATTAAAGGTCGGAGCAACGCAACTTTTCGGTACCAAGAGAAACGTAATTTAAAGAAGTTCATCGGAAAATTGAGGAGAAAACAATAGTGTTATTTTACTACCTCCTTGAAAAGATTGAGTTTTTTGTTGTGGGATCCTTTGGTTTCTGATACGGCTGGACTCTCCTGTTCTTCCTTCCCCAGCACCGGAAAATCTCCCCCTGTCACAAACGATCAGTCAAAAGGCAGCAGAATCCCAACGACTTTCAAAATCTTATGTACAGTGAATCGTAGGTTGCCTGACCATGAATAATTTTTTTTCATATAACATATTAAATATAATTATAATTATAATAAAAAAAATAATATATACGTAATAAAAATATATAGATGATTAGATTTATTTTTATTATTTAACATTTGTCAGTTTCTTTTTGAAGATTCAACCTATCAAAAAAAGAAAATGAAATTCACCTCATCTGCTTCATCAAATTCTCCATTGTTTCAGATGACTCTCTTGAAGATATATCTAGACTATTTTTTTTCTTCAGCAATGAATTGGTTTCGTCGGCAATAATGGGGCTGCAGGCTGCTTTTATTTAGAAAGGATAATTCATGAAGGCAAGAAGAGAAAGGAAGAATTGCTAAGGTTGATCGTAGGCAAAGACGAGCAATGCAAGCTTTGTTTATATGCTTTGCATGCAAAGGTTAAGTTTGGATATTCTTAAGAAACGTATTCTTTCCCTTCATTCTTTCGGTTTTAAATTGTAAGATTTATATATTTTTTTATTACTTTTATTTGATACTTTTTAGTATTTTTAAAAAGCTTTCTTTTCTCTAAATGTTTGAGAAGATTCTTGCTTCGCTCTAATTGAACATCTTTTTAGATTAGATTATCCGTTTAAACTTCAAGTTCATTAAATATTTACGAAAGTTTAAATAAAAATATTAAATTTTTATATAGTCTAACCTAATTTATTTTTTCAATTGTGGAAATATATTATTTTTATGTTATGATAATTTATATTATATAAAGAATAAATTATATAATATTATAATGTAACTATAAAAATATGTTATCTATATTTTAAAACTTAATAAAAAAATATCAGAGTACTAAAGATTGAAGTATAAAGCATTTTTTTCAAAAATTAAAAAAAAAAATTTATGGATGAGTCTAAACTACCCATTTTATAAATATGGGTGGATTTAGATAAGTCTATATTTTATGTTAGACTAGGTTTGGACAAACATCAATGATGTTAATAACTTGCTTATATCCAATCTAAGTCTAACCTAATTTGACTCATGAACATTACATTTTTTTATTGGTATATTAGCAAATCAAAAGAAAACTTTTTAAACATAAAGCAATATAATAACTAATCATTATAGGAGATTTTTTTTATTGAAGTATAAAATTTAACAATTAAAAGAAAATTGCAATAGATAATGCATATATAATTAAGTAGGATAATACAATTAAGAAAATATAAAAGTTTAAACAAGTTAGATATTAATAAACAAAAGAAAGATCACGATGTCTTTAAGCACAAGCTGAGGCATGGAAGTCCCTTATGGTTACATAGACTATGGAATGAGCTGCGACAAAGATCGGTGTGGAAGCATCAACAAGCTTTGGATCCATCGCAGGGATGTCGGATGAATTTGTCAGTGTTAATGGAATATCATTCAGCAATATGATATTACTCTGGATATCACCAGCTAACGGAGTCAAATGATACTCTTCTCTATTTTGGTAACCTCTAAATTCAAAACCAGATCCCATATTTCTTGTAGATTTTAAATTACGTCTCATGGTATACAAATTTTCGTCATTTGAAAGGGTGACATTGAAGGAGTTATCCTTTGACAAGTTAATCAAAATTAGAGAAATTCCAGGCTGTAAAAGAAGAAAAAAGAAAGCAATGATCCAATTAATTATAGCGAGAGATATATATATATATCTTGGAAAGAAAAGTATTTTTTAATCAAAGTAACTTGCCTTCTTCTTTGCACAATGAGCATATACACCCAAATTTGGATTAACATCTTGAGTTACAGCAAGTACAACACTTCCCATAAGCCGATGCCATAAAAGTGCACTGGCAAAAATAAAACAAATTAAGCAAATGAAATGTTAACATATAGATTTAGAAAAATAAAGACAAAGGTGGTAAGTTGCTGACCCATAATAATCTGGATTGGGAATGAATGTTGTAGTATCAAGGAGAGCATAATTTCCACCAATTAAAGTTTGTCTGCAAAAGACTTTGTGATTGTAGGTTGACGTCATCCCTAATTGGTCTAAATACCTATTTAGAGTAAAAAGTTTAATCATCAAATTTTAATTTGCATAAATAAATTTAGTGGCTTATAAAAATGAAAAAAGAAAAAGAAAAACTTACCAAAATCCGTTTGCAAAGGTATTGGACACATCTTTTCCACCACTGTTGTAAGCTCCACCAGATTCAGAAACCCATGCTCCAGACCATGGTCCAAACTTGTTGATGGAATTGGAAACATCTTTATAAGTTTGAGCAACTTGATTCAAATAAAATGGATCTTGAATCTTCATAATTAGATTTTGATCATCACCTGTACATGAACCATTCAAATTAAAAAGCATACCATGCATATGATAAGTAAGTGCCCATTTAATTTATGCATATATAGATTACCAGATCCAAGATTGTAGATATGGTGTGTGATCCCATCAACAATTTCTTTTCCTAAGACTTCTAGGAGGGTATTAAACCATTTCTCTTCATAAAATCCACCAGGACCTAAAACCTTTGGTTGAGTTTTGGGATCAGGATGTAACTCTTTTACCAAATTCTTGAGTGTTATAACATCTTTTCCATATTGCTCAGCATCAATCCTTGCTCCTATCCCACTTCCACAGAGTTCATTTCCTAACAAAACATATTGACAATATGTAAACAAAAGTATATTAAAAGTCAAACTTTATATAAAAGTTTCAAGTAGTAATCTTAGTTACCAAGTTCATACGAATCAATCTTGTATCCTTTGGAAATAGTATAGTTCATTAAATCCTTAGCATTTTGTGACTTCCAATCACCAAGCCAAAGACCCTCATCAGTTTTAGACTCTTTTTTTCCAATAAGAGCGTTCAATCCAAACGTAATCTTCGCTCTGAAAAAATTGAGATTAACATCGAACTTAGTTAATGTTTTGAAAATTAAAGGTTAAATCTTTAATAACACTTACTATGTTTACCCAGTTCGATTGAAAAAGTTAATCAACTCGTCCCATCTCTCCATAGGAAGACACCCTCTAGAGAATCCAAATAAACTACTTTCTTTTTTCTTGAAATGAGGGCAATTTTTAACTCTTCCCACTTTGTAGACCACTTGATCTTGCAATGAACCACCAACTCTGATTCTCAATGGATTGAATGCTGAAAAGAGTTTTATCACAATTAGTCTTAAAAACATTCTCACCAATGAAGCAATATGCACATTCATTAGAATACTTTAATACTCACCCTTTATTGCATTTGCTAGGAACTTCTTTTTCAAATCCTACAAATGACATAATGTCAAATTAAATCAAATTTTATGTAAAAAAAAAAGATCAAGATTCTATTTCTAGCGAAAACCTTTTATTATCCTCCTCCAATGAAAATTTTCATAAGGAAAAACTATTTACGATGAAATTTACAATTTTTTGATAAAAAATCCATTACAAACATAGTTTTTCTTTTAATGTCCTCCAATATATAAAAAAATAAATTACCAGATTCAAAAGTCCAGCCATTCCCCAAGAACATTGATTATAGTTACATTTTTCAACAGGCCACCAATCTATTGTAGCACATACAAAGTCATCATTTGTTTTAGCAATTGAAGTTGCTCCTTGAATCACAACATTTACATTTTCTGCCAATGAGAGTGACAACCATGAAAGAAAGATTATAAAATAGAATGTAATGCCTTTGAAATCCATATTCAAAGTATCTAAAATTTACAAGAGAAAAAAAGAGTTGGATGATAATAAAAATTTATTAATCACGTATATATACATATTAAATGTCTGTTAAACTTTGATAAGAATGAACAACATATTATATTTCAACCTCAAAATAAAAACAACTCAAACGAATGCAGTTAACGACATATGTAGAAGCTGCAACTTCAACTGCTTGCTTTGTTTTATCATTGGCTAGAAAATTGTTTTTTGAAACCAGTTATGGCTTTTCTTTTATGTAAAATCCAAATTTAAGATTTTTTTTATTGTTGCTTCAACTTTTACGTATTACTCTTTCTAATATATAGATGGAGGAGGAATGCATCTTTTTTATTACAAAATAAAAAGATAGTTATAAAAAATAGTGTAGCGATTTTAAAGATATTTTAGATTTAGCTTAAAAAAATATAAATTTATACTATCTATAATGTTTTTTATTGAATTTTATTTCATCAGTTAAATAACACTAATTTAGTTATTAAATTTGGGATTAAAGGGTAAATTTGTTACTGTACTATAAGTAAATATTAAAATTTACCATCATATTTTATTTTTATTGATATTTACCATTATGCTTTTGGAGTAAATATAAATTTGCCCCTATAACTTAACTCAACATTGATTTTTATTACTTTACTTTTATTTAATTAAATTTTGAAAATAAATTTTCATTTTTGTTTGAAATTTTTCACTTAACTTTGATTTTCTATGATTTAGACAAAATTTAATAAGAAAATTTTCATCAAATATTTTATTTTAATAATTAAGATTTAATAAATTAATTAATAATAGATGATAAAAAATTAAGCTTTTATATTTTATAAAATAAAAATTTTATGTTTATTTTTTTAATTTTTACATTTTTTATAACTTAAATTTATTTTGAAATATTTCAAAATCAAAGTTAGGTGCAAAATTTAATAAAAAATTAAAGTTAAGTAATAAAATTTAATCAAATAATAGTATAATGACAAATTTGCCATAATCTCAAAACTATAATAGCAAATATCAATCAAAATAAAGTATAATGATAAATTTCAAAATTCACCTATAATATAATGGTAAATTTTTCAATTAACCCCTAAATTTATATAAAAACTAAATATATCAACAATAATAAATATAAAATTAAAATATATGTCATTTTTATAAAATCACATTAAAAA
>JBBYHO010000006.1:5436667-5448239 GCA_038382025.1 Adansonia gregorii
AAAGAAATAGTAGATTTCGATCTGTTATTGGTCATAATAAATAGTGCAAAAGTTATACATGCATTATTTGCATTGACTCAGTTTTGTAAATATATTATAAATTGAAAAATTAATACAAAAATATTTATCAGTTTCCTAGTAAATTATTTTAAAATCTAAAAATTTTATTTGAATTAAAAAAAATAAAATAATCACATGAATCAATTAAATTAAATTCAAATTTTTTTAATTTTTCACATGCACAAATTTGACTTAATTTAATTCCTTTCCGAAGAATTTTTTCTTAACCAAATTAATTTATCCTATTTAGTAGTGGCCTTAAGTCTTAAATGAATTCATCCTTCATGTAAATGAATTAATAATAATAACCCAAAAAAAAAAAAACTTGCAATCACGGGTAAAGATTGTCAAATTAGTAGACTATTTATAAATATTGATTAAGGATTATTTATTTATCATTTTAGATTTTTTTTTGCATTTAATACATTGTATTCACTAAATAAAAAACTAATATATTAATTATATTTTTTTTTATATCACTTTATCTAAGGGTTGGTGACACTGGTTAACAATTCTCAATAATCAATAAATACGTACTCCAATAAAAAAAATGATCATAATTTAACAAATGATATATTTTATATTTGATAAAAATTTTAAAAATTATAAAAAAAACAATTACTCAAGTAAATAACTAATGCTAAAAGCAAAAATAATAATTATAAAAAAAAAATTTACAAATCACCTTTCTAAAGGCACAAAAAAGAAACTTCAGATAAAATAGGAAGTATAATAAACCCTTAGTAGTAAGGAAAAATTAAAACCATATACTTTTAAGTCATAGATTGAACCCTAATTTTTACTCGAAGTACATGACTTCACTACGTCAACATATTTATTGCAAAGCTACGTACATGGCTCCACAAAAGGGTGTCCTTCATAGTTCTAAAGCCGTTTCCTTTATGAAACTCATGGGTTTCACTTGAATTCAACTCCCTCCCTCCTTTGATCCTTCCCCTTTTGAACCATATGCTAGTAATTAAAAAACAGCGACGGATCGCCATTTCCTTGCTTGTTCTTGTTGTCTTCCCCAAAATTTTTCCATCCTCTTAATGTCATTAATAATATAGTACTCTCCTCTTTTTCGTTGCCAAAAGTGGATAGGCTTCGGTAGAAACAGAACAAGGAATTAGCTAATGTATGATATACTAAATGGAGCATTACCGCCTAGGCTTTTTCCTTGGTATAACTGCTAGCTGCCGCTGAATCTTTTCCCAACATTTATCCAATAAAGGAACGGAAATTGAAAGGTCAGCCACAATCTCCATGCACGAAAGGTATAAAAGAATTGCAAAGAAAGCAAAATCTTGGGTAAAATGTAGGTTCTAGATAGAAAAGATGGTGGGTAATTGAGAGAGACGTGATGAGTGGAGTTCTTTAGTTGTGAAGAGGGTTGGGCCCTGAAGGAACAAGTCTCTTCTCCACACCATATCTTGGATCAATTTCATCGAGTTCGGCTGCTGGTGGTGGTGGCAATGGCGGCAAGAAAGGTTGGAATTTGTGGATTCTTTGAAGCTGAAAACACAAAGAACGTTGCTGTGGGCGAGAGAAAGAATCACAGGGAGGAAACTTTGAGCGTTGCTGGCGGTGGAGCTGCTGGTTTCTTGGATAAGTTCGTGGCAGAGTTTGGGTGTAGGATTCGAGGAACAAGAAGAAGAAGAAGACGAGCATTATAAAAATTGAAAGGCGATAACCAGACATGGCGGATGGTTTGCTTTAAGATCAAGGGAGAGCCCTTTGTTTCGTGAGATGCAAAGTGATTGTCGAATAGATGGGGTTTACAAGGGGAGTGTGTTTAAATGCAAAGCAAGGCGCACATGAAAGGATATGATGGACAAAAAGAGGTAAAAATAAGCTATTGGTATAGTGGGGGGGCCAATTTTCATTATTTCTCATCAAATTAGTCACGAATTTTTGCAGGTGTACGGGGTACCAAACAATTTTTGAACCCCCTGTCCCTGTGAATCTACTAAATTGTTATCCAATTTCCGACTATTACTAAGGTTGTCAGAAGAAAAAAGGTTGTTGTTAACCCTGTTAGGCTGTCGCCATGTTTTGGTCAAGTCCCTTTTCGCAAAGTTTTTACCCCTTCAACCATGGCTTCTCCACCATTATATCAGCCCCGTAAAACAGTAACTATCAGACAGGGTTTTTATATTTATATTGGTGAATAATGCTAATTTTCCTTGTAGTTTTTTTCAAGCCTGTTGAAGACAATCTGAGGTCCTTTGGTGCTGCCGTGCAGAAATAAATAGGGTGCAACTGGAAGGTATGCCTGCATGTTATTTAGTTTTTCGAGCAAACAAAGTAATAAATGTTTTTGACTGTACAAAAAATAATATTAAAAAATCAATAGTGAAATAGAAACATTATGCCAACAGGATCTGAACTTTCATTGATTTTCCACTCCCAGCTGTGTTATCCAAATCCGAGAGTATCAAATACAAGAGTCTGATACCCTGTTCTACTTTTTGACCAGAACCCAATTGCAGCGGAGGAATAGTATATGTATCTGAATTTGTGCCTAAGAAAAGTCGGATTAATCAAACAAAGGTACTGAATTGGATGCTATGTTGACAGTTGCTAAATATCTTGGCTAAATTGCTAATTACCATTCAATTCATAACCAGATATTCTTGTTTTTCAAATCAAAATTCTTCGAATGACACTGAGACAAGTTTTTTTTTTTTTTAACCCCTTCCTTCCTTAATTCTTAATTAGGAAATTTCATTTAGTCTTATTTTCACTGTTTCAATTATAATTATTAAGTACAGTATTAGGAGAAAAAATTTATCATAATTCATAATTAATTATTTTATTTATATTTTGTTTGTGACACTCTAATGATGATTCACTGTTACTCTATAATAATTCTCTTTTAAGATAGTAATTCATAATATTCTCTACCTTACTCCATTAGGAGAATAAGATTAAATTGATGAAACATAGTAATAATATATGTAAAGATCAAAACAATTTGATTTTTCCATAAGTTATTCAACATATCTATTTTTTTTAATTTTAAAATAATCTAACCAAGCGTATATAATAATCAAGCCCATGATTTTGGAAATAATAGAAAAAGATAAGTATTAGGTTGGGGACTTGTTGCAGAAGCAAAGAAAAAAAATTTTTCTATTCAATTTTTCTCTATCTAATCCATGATTCTATCACTGTATCTTTTAATACAAAAGAAATCGTACATGCTAATGCTATATACTATTTTTAATGATGATTTCAAATATATTTGTATGTTTGCGATTGAATCAAATGTTTCCAATGTATAATTTATATATTTTAATTCTTTAAAAAAATATAGTACATGTAATTTCATTTTTTTTTAAAAATACATAATACTAAAAGTGTTTATAGATCGAGTTATCTATTTAAACCCAAAGATTCATCTACTATTTGTCAAAATCTGAATAAAAATATTACGTTTAAAAAATAAGTTTGAATAAAAAAATTAAATTTATTTAAAAAATAAACTAGACCTTGAATCTAAAATTTAAAAATGATTTAACTCATTTTTTAATTATATAATTTATATTATTTTCATATTTATATATTATGTAATTTATATTTCAATGTAAATATTAAAAAATATGTTAAATTATTTATATTTTATATTTTAATAAAAATAACTCACTAAATATTAATTTTAAAAAGTATAATTTTAAAAAATTTAAAAAATAATATTAACTAATAAAATTGAATCAAATTATTATTTATAAATATAAATAAATATAAATATAATTTAAAACTTATATTTTAAATAATACCTAATTTAAATAATATATAACATTAGCACTATACTTAGATTGATAGACCCAACCTGCGATTCTATATGCATTATAATTATTTGCTTGTAGATAAAGAAAAAAAATCAGAGTGCACGGTCAATACCCAGAACTAATAATAGGAATATTCTCCGAAAGGAAATATGGCAAATGTGCCTTATCCTTTGACGTTATTCAATGCCCATACTATGATCCATTGAGGTTTTTTTTTTTTTTTCCCCTCTTTCTTACGTCAATCCAGCCAGCAATCCTAACCGTCTTTCTCTTCCGTGATCCGCCATGAATATGATCCTGGTTTTCATCTTCATCCTTTCTTGTGTCTCTAAAACCCAATCCAAACCCATCCTCACCGTCTCTCCAAAAACCCTGTCTAAATCGGGCGACTCGGTTCTTATCCAATGGTCCGGCATCGACTCACCATCCAAGCTCGATTGGCTCGGCATCTATTCGCCCCCCGATTCAACCCACGAAAACTTCATCGGTTACAAGTTTCTTTCCTCCTCCCCCACTTGGGAATCAGGGTCAGGCTCCATTTATCTACCGCTCACCTCCCTCCGCTCCAACTACTCTTTCCGAATCTTCCGCTGGACCGAATCCGAGGTCAACCCAAAAGTCCACGACCACGATCATAATCCCCTCCCAGGTACGCATCATTTTTTGGCGGAATCTGAGAGGGTGAGTTTCGAGTCGGGTCGCGGGCCGGAGCAGATCCACTTGGCGGTTACGGGTCGTGAAGGGGAGATGCGGGTGATGTTCATTGCGGAGGACCCGGAGGAGAGGCATGTGAGGTATGGGGAGAAGGAAGGAGAGTGGAAAGGTGACATGGTGGTGGCGCGTGCGGGGAGGTACGAGAGGGAAGACATGTGTCATGCCCCGGCTAATGAGAGCGTTGGTTGGAGGGATCCTGGTTGGATATTTGACGCTGTTATTTCGGGTTTAAAGGGTGGGGTGACATACTACTATCAGGTAAATCAAGCAATTATTTGGGATTCTGCTTTCAACTATTTGTTTGTTTGTTGCTCGTTCTGATTTCTTAAGGGTTCCAAACATAAATCCTAGTTTTTTTTTTTTTTTTAAATTTAGATCATGGTTTAATCTGCTTTTGCTTGGTTTTTCTTGTTGATTATAGTATTGAAATTGGTTATCTTTTGTTTTGTTTACGTTTGGTAATAACAAAACAGGCTTCGTTATTGCTAAATTTGGAAATGTTAAACAGATTCAGTTCTAACTAAAAAGTTCATTTTTTTCAAGGGCTGAATATAGTGTTTGAAATGATTGTGGGAAAATGCTGAGCTCCTTGTGTTGGTTGAATTACATTGTTTTGTTGTATTACCATGAAATTTGCTTTGTTTTTCATTTATTTGCTATTTAGTAGCTTGCTTAGGGAGTTTGCTTTTGATCATGAGAAAGGAGAGAGTGGTGATGCCTAGTTTTGACGTTTGAACCTGTGATCTGGTGCCTTCATTAAGTGGCTAGCTGCCGCCAAGTCTAGAAGTGGCTGGGTATAATTTCCTTTGACAGTTGAATAAACTTACCAATTCAAGTTACTTTATATATCTATGTTAAGTGCCAGTCATATATTTATCTTGTTAATTTTAAGTATATGTTATATCCTTGTTACTCGATAGAACTAAGCAAAGTGCACAAGTATTTTTGTCCTTGAAGACATGGTGCACTCTAAAATCTCAATTCAGCTTTAATAGTTAATTTGGATGATAACTTGCATTTTGCTCTGTCTTGCACCTTCTAAGAAAGAACAGCTACATTATTATTTATGAAAGGTTGGAAGCAATTCTAAAGGTTGGAGCACGATACGCAGCTTTCTGTCATGGGACAAGAGTTCAAACGAAACAATAGCCTTCCTATTTGGAGACATGGGAACTGCTACACCCTACTTAACCTTTAGTCGAACACAAGATGAAAGCGTGTCAACTATTAAGTGGATCCTACGTGACATTGAAGCTCTTGGAGATAAGCCTAGTTTTGTTTCCCATATTGGGGATATCAGCTATGCAAGAGGCTACTCATGGTTGTGGGATGAATTTTTCAACCAAATTGAGCCTGTTGCCTCCAAAGTGCCATATCATGTTTGCATTGGTAACCATGAATATGATTGGCCTTCACAGCCTTGGAAACCTGATTGGTCCTATTCAATTTATGGAACTGATGGGGGTGGTGAATGCGGGGTACCCTACAGCCTTAGATTCAATATGCCTGGCAACTCTTCAGAACCAACTGGAACTCGTGCTCCTGCTACCCGAAACCTTTATTACTCATTTGATATGGGGCCAGTTCATTTTGTGTACATGTCAACTGAAACCAATTTCCTTCCGGGAAGCAGCCAATATAACTTTCTGAAGCATGATCTAGAGTCAGTTGATCGGACGAAGATCCCTTTCGTTGTAGTTCAAGGACATAGACCAATGTACACTACAAGCTATGAAAGTAGAGATGCCCCATTGAGAAAGAGAATGCTTGAGCACTTAGAACCTTTATTTGTGAAAAACAATGTGACCCTTGCATTATGGGGCCACGTTCACCGGTATGAAAGGTTTTGTCCACTGAAGAACTACACATGTGGAAGCATGGGGCTGAAGGGGGAGGGGTGGGAAGCATTTCCAGTCCATGTTGTGATTGGGATGGCAGGACAAGACTGGCAACCAATATGGGAACCTAGACCAGACCATCCAAATGACCCAATCTTCCCACAACCGAAGAGGTCTTTGTACCGCACGGGTGAGTTTGGGTACACCAGATTAGTTGCTACAAGAGAAAAGCTTATACTTTCTTTTGTAGGAAACCATGATGGGGAGGTGCATGACATGGTTGAGATTTTGGCATCTGGCCAAGTTCTCAATGGTGGCGATGATGACAGTGGTAAAGTTGGTGCAGTCCGTAACGATGAGGTGATGCAATACTCCTTTTCACATTATGTCTGGGGTGGTAGTGTCTTACTGCTTGGGGGTTTTGTTGGATATGTTTTTGGTTTCGTTTCACATGCTAGGAGACGAGCTGCCTCTGGAAGGGGCTGGACTTCCATAAAATCTGAGGAAACTTGAAGAGACTGTACTGTGCGATTCAAATTTCAAACCTATTTGCAGTGGCGCTTAGTTATGTGTTCCGTAATGGTGCTCTCATGCTATTTGCAGGTTATGGTGTCTTAATGTATCTCTAGACCTCTATTATAGACAAATCTTTCTTGTGGTTCTGAAGTAAACCATTCTATGACAGTGTCAAATTAAGGACAAATTTTTATGTATATTGAATTTCATATCAGGCAAGAATTATGTGTATACTGAATTTGATTTCCCTCAATAGCTGTGAATTAAAGCAGATTATGACACATGAAGCTTCATTTTAACGTGGATGGTTTTCATTGCTGTATGAACCAAGGTGCAAATTTTGTGCATCTCTATATCAGGCAGAAATTATACACAAATAATTTGATTAATTTGTGCCTGATATGTTTATCTCACCAGGGACCAACTATAGCATTTAAATGATTGTTTAATTTTACTGGAAGGGAATTTACTTTAGTGAATTGCAAAACTTGTTTTCGTTTCTAGTAGCAAGTTTTTAGAGAACTACTTGGTGCGATGTCTTCCCAAATTCCATATAATATGTTGTTACAGATTAAATTGGTAAGGCTGATTCAACTTTCTAATGTCTTCCAAGATAATGTTACCTTGACTTAGGCGAGTATTAGATACTGATATGGATATTTAAAAAAAAAAAATAATAGTTTGGCTAATATAGGTCTTGGCTACCTACTGGTCTTCCTATTTTTTTCCAGC
This sequence comes from Adansonia gregorii, assembly GCA_038382025.1. Taxonomy (NCBI): domain Eukaryota; kingdom Viridiplantae; phylum Streptophyta; class Magnoliopsida; order Malvales; family Malvaceae; genus Adansonia; species Adansonia gregorii. The sequence continues at coordinate 5,444,322 of JBBYHO010000006.1, forward strand.
TGTTAAGTGATAATACATTAGCTTGGGAGCAGGGGCATGTGAGTTAAACTAGAATTACTCTGTTGAGTCAGCATGTTCAGATCTTGTGCCATGTACTTGTCTGATACTCATGTTTTATTGTAAATGCAACCAAATCAATGGACAATTGTCGCTATGCCTGGAATCAGTTGTGAAAAATGAAGAGCGGCTTCTTATTCATCAGATTTTCTTTTCCAGATTCTAGACTCACTACACGTGCCAGGAATTTAACTTGCAGTTGTAGACGAGTTTTTTTGTCATTTCATTTATCACAGTTATGTGCCTAATGAATATTATTAAGGTCAATTAAGATAAATATTAGTGATGAATATTAGTGGGTAACATTGTGTCGTGGTCATCATTTAAATCCTTTGTACATGTATTTAACATGTATGACCTGATTCTTGACCTCATTTTATCATTCCAGCTCAAAAAATGGGCGCACTCGAGACTCGAACTTATTGCTGGAATACAAGATGAAAGATTATATGTGAAGAAAACTGAAGAAAATCTTGTATTATTCCACTTGAAACCAACGGAAAAAATCAGCACTGACAAATATTTGGTCGGATGGGAGGGGAAAATAAATTAAAAAAAAAAGAAGATGAAGAAGATATGTTAAAACTTCTTAAATACAGGTATGTGGAGCAAATTCAGTCAGCTCTGCAACCTTGTCACTTTGCAAGCAAATGACGTGCACGTTGATTGGCACCTTTCACTCGAGAATTCAGCTCATCCACATCATCGTGGAGATGATCAAGAGCTTTGTTTTGTCTGCGGTCATCAAACCATGGAACAATAATATCAGAAATGGTATGTAATGTAGCTGAGAATGGGTGGAAACATAAAGGCAGTTAAAAAATTTAAGAAAGATGCTATGTTGTTCCAACTTTTCATTTTTTTGAAGTATCCTTGTCTAGCACATACCCGGATATGGGTATAGGAGTATAATCCTCCAAAGACCCTCTAAATAAATGAAAATTTTGAAAAAAAAAATATTAAACATATTTGTGTTAAATGCATACCCTTATTCGACAACCACATCTAAGTCCGAGTAACATAGGCAAGATGTAAACATAGATTTATTGGTTGATATTGCCAAACAATCTGGTTCTGTTTGTAGTTTAATTATACTTCAAGAACCACAAGCATGAAACCGATAAAGAAAGAAATTTAACTAGCTTAATCCAAGAACTTAATATGGCAAGTATCTAAAGCCTACAAAATTACCTTTCCTTGATATTTCATTTCAGCATGTACGGAACATTGTAAATACTACAGGGAAGCCCGTCAAGAAAAAGGTCACTAAGAAATGGGAGATATTCAAGCAGTCAAAGGGGCACTTCAAGTACATTTTAATGCAGTGCAAGAAGTTTCCCTGTACTCGGAGATGATTAAGAGCTAGATAACTGACCTTTCGAGTTCAGATCCCATATCAAGAGCCATACCCTTTAGATCACCCAAGATATCACTTAGATCTGAAAGTGCATCATCTTGCTTTGCCTTCTCCAGCTGGAGAGGTAGATAACCAATTAATCTTAGCACAAATAGCAGAATTTTATTAAGATTTTTTTTTACACATCATAATACTAACCTCAACTTTCTGTATGGCGTCAGTTGGTTCAGCAGTAGGTGGCTTACTTCCCGGCTGAGCTTTAGATGCCACACCCAGCTTTTCTCTCTGCTCCTTCTGGTTTTCACTTTTCTTGGACGAGTTATCTATCAAAGCAATGCAATAACAGTCAATCTTACCACAACCAGATTACCTTTTAAACATTTCTACATTTCATTTAAAACTTCAATTCTAAATGCAAAGAGTTTGAATACATAAATTTGAAAAACTTGTGTTAGAAGAAAACCTGAGGTGATCACAGGCCCTTTAATTTCTCGGGTCTTTTTTGGCTTCCATGGCATAGAAAACATGCCTCCTAGATTATTCAAAAGCTTCTCACCCTGATGTTTGCAAAGTTGCAGAATCCGGTTAAGAAGGAATTTAGAACAAAAGAGCAACAATATGACAACATGAATTCTAAATAGTGGTTTGAGAGTTAAAAAGAAGTAAGTTCTTGGATCATAGAATGCTAGTCTATCATCTGATTGCAGGTAGTAGTGGATTGCCTTGATGTACAAGAAAATCAGAAAACATTATATGATAGAAAAAACCAGATAAATATAGCATGGAAATATGTCTAAAGTGAAATAAGTTTTGGATCATACTTCAACCAAAAGATAAGAAACATTTTCACCTAAATCCTTATAGATTTGAATAGCTTATAATATAAGTATCAAAAGTATACACTATCCTGACATTAGATTTCATTTACTTAAAGCCCTATTATACACGGATGATAAACAGTTCATCATGTTAAATACACAAAATCATCTGCAATAATGGCAATTAAAGTCGCCTCTAATGATTAATATCCAGACCATTCAATGCAAATCAGAGAGCTTTGCTTCATTCAGTTTCCAAAAAGGATCCTGCAGTACATAGGCTAAAAGATTCAAAGGTTTTCGATACTATAACTATAGTCTCTCATACTTCCCTGCCTCTTCATCGACGGCCCTACCGATCTGCAGTTTTAGCAAAAGACGGGCTATGTAGAACTTACCTTATGCAAATCCTTATCTATGTCAACAGCCATCTGATGGGTCCTTTCAATTTGCTCTCCTTGCTTATGCAAAGTATCAAGTGTCCTTGTAGCATCCTCTCTGATGTTCTCAGCAATCCTCAAGCAGTTGTTAACACTAGTCGTCGTCTCCTCAGCCTTGTAGACAGCATAATTTTCCAGGTCTTCCATAGTCTGGCTCTGTAATCCTCCGGAGTCACGGAAATCATTCTTGTATCTTTCTCTATCTCTTGCTGTTGGTGGCCTATTGGAGGCTGAAGTTTGCTTTCTTCTTCCATGGTCATCATCGTTCGAATCTGGCACTAAGAGCACAGGCTCAGAAGAAGTTCTTCTAGCAGGTGTAATTGCATTCTTGTTATCATCAGTGTCTGAATCAAATGGGTTGGAACCAGAACCAGAAGCAGCTGGTGGGTCCACTGATTTCTGCCTAGGTTTCATAAATCCAAACATTTTGTCAAGTGTAAACTTGTATGTTTAGCCAGGGATCTAAAAGCCAAGAAAGAAAAATAACTGGAACACCTTCAAAGTTGATTCTTCAACGAATGGTACCTGAGAAACAAGCAATTGTTATCATGACAGCAACTGATTCTCAAAAAACCTAAAAAGAAAAAATAGAAAGACATTTCGTAACCTTCAATTAACATGAACACAGTGGAGCAAAGCAAACATGGTCCAAAACTACAAGGGATATCTTTCATGGATATAAAAGAGATTTAAAATAACTAATTGGAAAATGCCACTCAATTCCTAGAATTGGCTATCTCTCTCTTTATCTGGGAACCAAAAAAGGTAAAGTGAAACCATTGCCACACATTTTCATTTACAAGGAATAAGATTATACAATAACGATGATCCAGAACTCAACTATATCACATTCAAAGAAATGAAACTAAGAAAAAAGCAAATACAAGCAAATTAAACAAAGAGGGTACCTGGGAAAAACTTCGAATTGAACAAAAATGAAGAGAGAAACAAAAATTAAACACAAACCCAAGAAGGAAAAAAAAAAAAGGGTTTGTGTATAAAGGGAGGATTTTTGGAAATGTAAAAGAGTAACCATTTATTTGTTATCCTTTTTATCTTCTCTTAATCTTCAATCAAACAGATGTTAGGCGCCCCGGAAAAGGAGAGCAACCCCCCCCTCTTTTACAATAACCTCCATTAACTGCGGGAAAATCTCTTCTTTTAGACCGTTGGAGTTTGAATTTCCGTTGCATTTTCCCATCTTGAGAAAATATATACTTTTTGGTTCTTTATTATTATTATTATT
>JBBYHO010000006.1:5456801-5494290 GCA_038382025.1 Adansonia gregorii
TCCCCCAAGTTTTTTCTATATTAATTGTAAAATTGACTAATGAAAGCGGAATATATCTTAATAAAATATTACGACCCAAATCTTCACGTTTTGTGCTTTAAATCCTATATTAATGTTATTATTATTAGTAAGTTTGTCGGCACATAAACTGCTTTATTACGAGGGCAGGAATATAATTATATAATTGTTATTATATTTATAAACAAATCATCTGTAATAGGATTAGGGTTGTTGTGACGGCTATCATTTCATGAAAGCGAAAGCGAACCAAAAATAGAAAAGGAAAGGCGAATTGGTCCACTCATATATTTTATATCATATAATATATATATATATATTTAATATATTTTACTTGGAAAATTTTTGATAAACTCGATCAGGTCATTAAGGGATCCAGTCGCTAATCTGCAACGTGATTGGCAACTGGGAAAATAAGATAATTTAAAAGGTCGTCCTCAAAACCTGAATGTGACGGCAGGTTAGATTTCCTTCAAACTCTGCCATGTTTTAAACTCCACCAGTAATATATATATATATATATATCTGTGTGTGTGTGTGTTTGTGTGGATTCATAAAAAATCAGCAGTCAAGTTTGTCATCAACTCTAATCAATCCTATATTTTCTTTTTAATAAAACGAGGGTAAATTTTCCGGTTTTGTCGGCCATTGACAGGAAATTTTGAGGATAAACTGGAAATTCTGTTTTGGGTCATTAATACTTAGCGCAACAGTAATGTAAATTACCATTATTGTAATTAACAATTATATTGAAATATACTTCCAAATTTCATAACTAGCACTCATGCTGAAGCAAAGCAAGTTAATTACCTACATATCTATGTATACATATATATATATAGTCAAACCCTATATTGGATATTTTAAGAGAAACTTCATTGAAAATTTGTTCTCAAGGTTGCTTAAAATTAACTTTTACCGCACAGCAAGAGATATTACTTGCTGTAAGGCTTTTTCTTATTAAATTTTATTTCTGATTAATTTGATTTTCACTGGAGGACTTTCAAAATGATAGATATGAAATAGATATGAGCTGAAAACATAGAAGGGGGCTGGCGGGCAGCTAATGCAATCCCTCAGGTCCATGCATATAATACCAATACAACTAATATATATATATATATATGGATAAATGATGCATATCGACTTAGCATTAATTATGATGTCTCCGTGTTCATTAATCTTGTATTAAAGTTAATTAATGACAAACAATGGGTGTTTCCTGGCAATTAGGTTCAAGGTTTAATTGAGCTGCAGTTTGCAAAAGCTGGGCTACCAAATAGTTGCAGAAATGAAGAAAACAGCAACCATATCCGTGAGTTATATTTCTTAACCAAAGAGGTCCTAAATGCAACCATTTTTGCATTGAAGACATAATAATTTAATTAGTACAATTCCCTCTCAACATTAAGTGAGGTTCATGTTTGATATTCCAAAATTTCTCTTTTTTTTCTTCCTTTTCATAAAAAAAATCTCTTCAATTTATTAAGTATATATATATATATATATATCAAAAAGATCAAACCCCTATTCCATATCACTGCCACATAAGAGTAAAAAAAATTCTTAGGCAATAGTTCATAGGAATAATGATTTGTTTTCTTTAGAAACAGAAAATATTTGTAATTAGTAAATGGATCATATTTAACCTACATTCACTCCAAAATAAAACTAGGGTTAATCATCAATTTATGATTAGTGTCAAAGAAAGTTAATTTAGGCATTAATTAAAATAATGAGATTCAGGTTGCCTTGCTTCCAAACCATTGGCTTGGTTTGGCTGGAAGCATGGTAGATTTGGGCCCATCTCTCCAAAATTGACAACAGCAAATTATATCAAAGTATATCAAACAAGATTTCTGAGGTGCTCATGATGCTTACTTTAAGTATTAATATAATAATAAACATGATTACTATTAGACTTAATTCACAAATTGAATTATCTATGTTCGAGTTATAAATTCGATTCAAATTAAATTAAGTTTAAGATAAATTTTTAATATTTTGAATTAGTCCAACCCAATTCAAGTTATTACAATTTAAATAATAAATTTTTGTATATTTAAATTTAATTATTAAAATATATAAATAATAATATAAAATTATTTTTAATATATTTTAAATAGTGAAACAAATTTTAAAGCTCGATTCGACTCAAGTAACAATTAATCCGGACCAAATTCATGAACACCCCTTTTTATAAATTATTACCATTAATATGGTGGAATTTCGCTTTTTCTAAAAGTGTAAAATCTGAAACCCCCCCCCCCCCCCAAAATAATAGAACTGAAAATAAGTGGCAGCCAAACTTAGATGTTTGAGCGGACCTTTGTATGCTGAAGATGAAACCGCAACCGAAACAACTTGGCCTATATCAAATGAAATATCATCATATAAAAAATTAATTAATTAATTAATTTATTCTCTTCATTAACCAATGTTACAAGGAAAAAAGGTTCAATTTGATGTTAAAAGGGGCATCAATTCAAATGTCAGAACAAAATATTAGTGATAGAATGTCTTCATCTCAAAAATTTAGATTTTCTAAATTAAAAAAAAATTAATTTACCAATCTTTAGTATATTTGAAAATAAGAAAAATCCTAGTTGCCGACATTGATAAAACTATAATTAAATTTTAAATTAAAATGTTAGGAATTCTTAGTAATTAATTTCAATTTTATATTTTAATCCATATATCAAAATCACATCGCATTTCTATACTTCAAGGGCCCCAACTTAAAAAACTATATTATAAAAGGTAAATGTCACTTTTTTTTCTTCTTTTTTTTTGCTTAGGAAAAATCAATATTTTTCTGAATAATTAATTCAGAATCCTCCAAAAATCTTAATTATGCCCAAAGTAATGACACAAAATGGAAGAAAATTAAGGGATATAAATTTTTTGGTGATAGGAGAATAATAAGTTATATCTATTAATTTTCTCCCATTTTGAGTCATTACTTTGGGCATATATAATAATATAATTCATAATTTATTTAAATTTGCACCAACCTTTCTGCAAAATAAAATAGATATATAGATAAATCATGACATACTAATTTCATATATAATATTATAATTCAAAATGAAAAAAAAATTACAATTAAAATCATCAAAATAAAAAAAAAACACTAAACAAGTTTATCTCGAAATAATACTAAACGTTGTAATATATTTTTTTCATCACAATTTTCAAAGTACAATGCATCCACCATTTTCATCATAGTTTTCGAAATACTTTTTAACAACACCGTATGTTTTAACAATAATCGGATTTTATTTCAATTTTCCTAACCCAAAAGGTCAATAGTTTTTGACTTGTCTAACGTTATTCGTCTGTCCCAAATTACTACTTAATTAATAAAATTATTTTTATTTAAGTATAATTACAAAATAAAAAATATATCTAATATATTTTTAATATTTTTATGTGTTGTAAATAATAAAATAAAATTTGAAAATAAATAGAGTAAAACTTGAATAAATAAAGTATTTTATTATTTAAATTTAACTTGGACCCAAGTTATAAACAATTGTAATGAATCCATGCGGTGATTTTAAATCTAATAAACACACGTGTGCTTTCTCACTCTATCCATCAACATCAGCCAGCTTATGCCAAATTGTCATCACGATAATTATAATTATCATTACAATTATAATAATATTACTACTAGATGCTTTGAAAACACATGCCCTAACTTCAACTTTTTTCTTATTTCTAATTACTTTTAAATTTGATATCGATTTTGCTTTCTTGAGAATCAAGTTATATCTTTATTAAAATAACATTTCTTTTATAATAGTAATAAAAAAATGTGATTTTATAATATATGGTAATAATCAAAACAGCTAAATCATACTTTGTTATTTAAATGATTTTTTTTTGTTTGTTTGTTAAGTCAAAACATTGTTATTTATAATAAATACGATGAATTTTGGGGACAGATTGAATCTTTATAATCGTATATTGTGTGAAAGGAAAAAAAGAAAAGGAGAGATTTTGATTCTTTTCGATCTATCTATTAATTTAAATCTTTAATTTTATATGTTTTCTATAATTAATGTGAAAGCATATTAAATTTAAGTAAAGCAAATTGAACCCTAAAAATAAATAAATAAATAACAATTAGTCTTTTTTTTTTAAGAAAAAGAGGTCAAAGTTTAAGGGATAATCGAAGTTTGTGAATGTATTGAAGCTCGATCGAAATTCATTTCTTAAAAGAAGTGGATGAACCAACGTTATATAAAAAAACAAACTCTATATATTATCGTAAATTCATAAGCTCTATTATTTGTTTATTTTTTACTAAGAAAAATTAGAAATCTAAGATTTCTTTGAAATTTTCTTCTATTTTCTTTCCTATTTTTTTAATCTTAATATCAAAAAACAGAGTGAAATTTTTATATCTTAATAATAAAAAATTAAAAAGAAAATCATAAAATAATAAAAGGAAAGTAAAAAAATAGAAGAAAAATAAAAAAAATGGAAACAAAACAAGAAGAATTTTAGTTAATTTTAGCATAACCTCAGGAAAAGAAAAAACTACTGATTTATTTAGAAATTAAATACTATTATTTAGTGCAAGTAGATGTGAAAGGATCGTGCATGGACTTGGGCCAGACTTTTGGTAGCTCTTAACTGTTATAACTATGCAGCAACAGCCACCCAGTAATATATATATGAAGAGTTCAAGTTATAAATGTAATAATAAAATTACACTTTCCAATAAGATTAATGATAAATGTGAACACTTGTATAAAATAAAGTTATAAATTCGTATTCGTCCCTAGAATGAAAAGGTGGGTAAAACTTAATTATATATCAATCAAGTTGACTCTTCAATTTAATGGGCACCAAGACCCATTTCATCGTACAAGAAGGTATGTACATATATTAAATGCGACGGCCCAATTAACACGCATGAACAAAAACACTCCTTTTCAAAAGAAATTATCCTTTAATTCCTAAATGTTTAATTCAATTGATAAAATTATTTACACCCATCGATCATCAAATTTGTGTCCTTCATAAGCCAGTTCAAGAGCAAAAACACTTTTCCATTTTATTATTTATTTATTTATTTATTTATATTTAGAATTTATGTTATTGATACTCTTATTTTTTTCTTCATATATTTGTATTTAAAATATATTTATACATTATTATAAAAATATAATTTTTTAAATACGTAAAAATTAAAATATATTAATATATTTATATCTGACACTTACCCGAATCTAATAACATAAATTATATATATGTGTTAGTGTAATCAGATATAATTATGCTATAAAAATTTTTTAAAATGAAAAAAAAATTGAGTTTTAAACTTTATTATTATTTTGAATATATGAACAACACTATGCTAAATCTGAATCATTATTAGGAATTTGGATCTTGATATGATCTATTAACTAATCTTTTATTTAAAAAAATCAAGCATATCTTGGACAATAAATTATTGATGAGTACTTTTATTTTTTTTATCATAAGAATAATGTATTAATCAAAGATATATATATTTTTTGTGGGACCATTTTTTATTTTATTTATAGACGTCATCACCAATTATATGGAGTAATATTATGAAACTGTTCAAGTACTACTCTGATTAATTTCTGACCACATGTTTGCACGCCTACGTTAGGTTATATCTTTTTTCCTTCTTCTAGTTAGAGGAATAATATCCCAATTTTAGTTGTTACCCTTATCTTTGTGAATTTAGCTCGTAGTTTGGAGTTTTACCTACAATTCAAATAATTGTGAAGGAAATTTACGTACAATATATATATATATACACTTTTCTTGCATGCCATATATATTTTATAAGAAATTATTATATTTATTGATAATAACATTATTAAAATAATATAAATAATTCACAAAAGATTAACTGAATTTTATGTCACTTGATTCAGTGATACTAATTCAGTTATGAAATGACCTAAATATCTGAATTAAATTATAAAAGGTTTATAAAATAAAAGATAAGAATGTCTTTTGATATATAAATTTAAATATTTTTAGTTAATTCTTTTAAAAAATATTACGCTAAAAAATAACTATCCATTACTTTCACCCTTATCGTGGGTGTGCTAAAATCTAGTAATGACAAATACCTCTTAGGTTATAATAAAAAAAAGTTAAAAATAAATAAAACCAATGACATATGATAACCTGACAGCATTTTTCTAATTTTTTTCCGCATAAAATTAAAAAAAAATATATTTGGTGTGTCAAAACAATCTCTTTTTTTTAATAATATGATTAGGGCATCTTTAAGTTTTGTTTTAATTTAATCTTTCTTTTTGGATGATCTACCATGCATGATGTTTTGCATTAAGCAAAATTCATCCTATATTTTCGTTATTTCACTCTGCTTCAAAGGAAAAAAATAAAATAAAATAAAATTCAAGAACTTAAACTTCCTTTAACAAATTATAAAAAGTAAAAAAAAAAATAGTAGTAATAAAGTTGTCAAGGAAATACCCCAATTAGGTAGGGCTTAGATTTGAAAGTTGTGGATTCTAATTTTAAAAATAAAATTACATAAAATCATATAGACAATAAAAAAAAGTTAACTTTTGGTTAACATTTGGTTGCATTTGGATGAAGTTTTGTTCATTTATAATAACACATACTAGTTAGAGAATTTCCTTTTATTTTTAAGAGAAATTAAGAACCATGCACATCCAATTTCTGTGGTCCTCCTACAAGGGAAAGCTGGTCTAATTTAAAAGGCTTTTAGTTGATTTTATTCAAAGTTTCCAGAGTAATATAATGGATTCTTTCTTAAACCCACTAAATTTGTAGTATAAATATTATTTGGGTTATTAACAAAAATTAAAAAAGGAATATAATTGTATTGTTTGATAAGCGATAATCGTAAATCTTGAATTTTGACAATTAGTTTAGTTATTTTAATCTCATTAACTTATGATTTATATTATTTTAGAAAGTTCTTGATAAAAAATTAAAAGGAATAATTTAAATAATTCATCTTTTGCAACAAACAAAATAATTTAATTCAATTATAAATTTTTAAAAATAAAATTGATTTAACATGTTTTAGGTTAAGTGATAAGCAACTCCGCTACTTATTTTAGAAAACATTTTTTTTTGTTAAAAGTTTTTTAGTGAGTAAAATTTAATATTGATTAATCAAACACGTTAAAAAATTAAATGTCATTATATATATATATATATTATCAAATCCTATATAAAAATTGAAAATATTGGGTGGCGGTAGACAGCCAAAGGTTTATAAAGTTTTGCTTGAAGTAGTTTGGTCATGGCCCTTAAGGGCATACGCCCAAGAATGTTTACAAATCTGTGAACAAAGTTTTGCTTGGTTCGTAGTCAATAGTCGATGCACAATTAGCCATAGGGCAAGAGCCCCACTTGATATTAATTATAAACATTATATATATATATATATATATGAAAAGAAAAACTAAAAAAAAAAAAAAACAAGTGTATTTCGTTCAAGCCACTTGCATCCCTTTGAACCAAAGCTCCTAATCTCCTCAAACTAAATATCCCTTGGTTTATAGATATCGCCATCTCCCGTTAAGACATTAAATTTTAATTTTAATTTTAATGATTAAAATTAATTTATGATAATTTAAATATAATATATGTTTTTAGTTTAAATCTAAAATTTTATATATTCAAAATTTAAATTTAATTTAATTAATTCTTATTTTAATGTAAATATTTATATACAATTTTTTTAATATATAAAAAATTATATATATATATAATTATGTTTAAAATTTATCGTATTCGATAATTATTTTAAATTTGGATAAAAAGAAAATAGGTAATGCAAAAATATATTTTTCAAAAATAACAAGGTGCGTAGACATAAAGAAAATAAATAAAAGTGAAAAACATCCATTGGGGGATTAAAAGGCAAATATTAAAAAAAAAACTATTATTAAGAAGGGAGGGGAAAAAAACATGGTGCTCCCTCATGTCGGAAAGTATCTCTCTCTATTTTTTTTTTTCATTCATGCGCGTGGGTCCCACATACACCCTCTCGCGTCTCGCCCACTCCTTACAGCTTCATCTTCCTTTCTTCCCCCTTGCTTAAATATCAACCTCCCCGAAACGATTATTCGGTTGACGCCGATTTTTCTAACTTATCTTTTCTCTATTTTCCCCCATCTCTCTTACTGGCGCGTACTTTTCAGTTTTTTCTGTAACTAGGTGGCCCTTCCCCCTACTAAAAACTCATAACCAAAGCCAAAAACCCTAGCTTTCTCTGCTTCATTACTTTTTCTTTATTTTAGATTTTGTTTGGATGTTTTGAATCCTTTGATTTTTTTTTTCTGTTCCTTTTTTTACCTGAAGGTTTAGAGGATGGATGATAAAGAGGGGCCTCATCCTGATGGGACTGAGTTTAAATCCGATTCGAGCTGGACACTTGCTGGACCTGATGACTCAGTCTCGGACAGCGTCAATTACTTCTTCGATAGGGAAAGCAGTATACTGAGTGAGTTCGGTTGGAATCTACAACCGGACCATGCCGATGAGATTGAAAAGTTCGGTAAACTAGGGCGGACCGACATCAGGCCTGATTTGGCGGGAAACTTTAGCGGCTCACAGAGCTGTGGTGCAGCTGCTGGTGGTAGTGGTGGTGGAGGTTCATGTTCAGGGACGACATCGAATCCGGGCGGGTCAGCTGACGTGCCGACATCGAATCCGTCGGCGTCGTCAAGCTCCAGCGAGGATCCACCAGAGAAATCTACGGGATTCGGCGGGAAACCGCCTGAGATACCGTGAGTACTACTAGCGAACACGCATCCACCACCAATGATGAAAATGAAAAAAAAAAAGAAAAAGAAAATGCCTTTCTTTATCTTTTTCATTTTTTTTCTTTTTCTTTTTTTGGGGGACTGAGTTGTAATTAAGTACAATTTGGGTGGGCAAAATGAGAGATTCAAATAAAAGCCACCGTATCAAAAGTCATGCTTAAATAGAGTCTTTCGCGTAGGAAGAGAGAAGGTGCAGCTCTCGGTGTCCGTACGCTCCAAAACTGTCAAAAAGATACAACCTTGTTTCATGCAAGTTGGGGAAGGTTAAGGTAGTTTCGTAAATTTAGAGAAATATAGGTGCAATTAAGGCAAACGTGGTGAAAAAAAAAAGGGGCTTTTTGGCTACTAACGAAGTGGCCTTGAACACCGCCGTTATTGCGGCTGGAATGGCGTGCTTTGCGAAATCCATTTTTCTCCATGTTTTTTAACTTTTACTTCCTTACTACTTCCTTATTAGTATTCCTTTGATCAGTTCTTATTTTTACGTCAATACAAAGGCCAAAAAGTCCCTTTTGATAACATAAAATTGTCTTAGATACTGCAAATCAGCACTTAAAAAAAATTAGCAACATCTTCCATTTTTTTTTTAACGAACTCTCTCATTTGTTCTATGTTCATCACCTCTGATAACAGCAAATATATTTTCATATATGGGATTTTAGTGTTATTTCTAAGGTGGGTTTTACTTGCTTTCGTTTTAAACTATACCTTTATTTATGAACATTAAAGTTTAAAAGGCCTTCGTTATGAAAGATTTAGTAGCATTTAAATTCATAAAGATGCCTTTTTGCTATAAATGGGCATTGATCAGACATCTCATGAAATCATGGATTTCTTCTGCCATTATTGATGCATTTCATGTTCTAAGAAAGTTCATTAGTATTACTTACAATGATTAACTAAACTTGGCTTTTCATCACATCGCATGATAAGAAAGCATACAATATTCAAGTATTTTCTTCATTACACTGAACATAATCTATTTTAGTAGTTGCAAGTTTCTTACATCTTCACTTTTTAGTATCTTTGTAATATTTACTTGGATTCTTCCTTCTACTTCGGAGAAACTGAAACTCTGATGCATGGAGAAATTAATAACAATTAATCTACCTCTTCAAATTTCTTCCTAGGAACTTTTTTGCAAATTGAAACATATGCATTAACCTTTTTTTTTTCCAAACAAAATCTTTTAATGTTTAGGATTTTCTTTTTCATTTTGATAATTGTAGGTGGAATATTTTTGTAGGAGTAAGGTCAGGAAGAAGGGTCAAAAGAGAATTCGGCAGCCACGTTTTGCTTTTATGACCAAGAGTGAAGTTGATCATCTTGAAGATGGCTACCGATGGCGGAAATATGGACAAAAAGCTGTTAAAAATAGTCCATTTCCTAGGTCTGTTGCTATTTCTCTATTATGATTCAGAGAAAACTGACATAACTATCCACTTTTTTTTGAATTGATTCAGTGCTTATTTAGTGTCTGTTAGATAAGTCAATCTTTAAAGTGAAACATTGTAAACCATATTAACTTTCCAATATTATAATTAATGAACTTTCTTTCCAGAAGTTTATGTTTTGCTGAGTGCTACCTTCTTTCCTCTTTGTTATAGGGGGAGATTCCATTTCAGTTCATTGACAAAAGACGCCCGAAATCAAAGTGTTATAAACTAGAGTTAATGATATCTTTCTTCAACAAATTAAGTTAAATATTATTATCAAACCACTATTATCAGTGGGGGAGATTCCATCAGTTCATGACTCTATGATTGACTTGACTCTATGGCAGATTAAGATTTTCTCTGAATGTTAGGGCCACTCCTTTTTATTTGACTAATCTTATTTTTCAACAGCATAAATATTTTTCTTCAGTCATATTTTATGTGATAATGCACTTATCCAAGCATTATCTGAAGTGATCAAATTTATAATTCACAAGTACGGTGAAAATGTTTGGGGTAGTGAAATTATGTTCATGCTTAAAAACTCAATTAATGGAAGGAAAATTTAAGAATCTTGTGCAAAATCTGAGCCACATATTTAATTCTCACAGGAGCTACTATCGCTGCACAAATAGCAAATGTACAGTGAAGAAGAGGGTAGAACGCTCCTCTGAAGATCCCTCCATTGTTATTACTACATACGAAGGTCAACATTGTCATCACAGTGTCGGATTCCCCCGTGGTGGACTCATCAGCCATGAAGCTGCCTTTGCCGGTCAATTTACTCCTGTAGTCTCTCCAATTTATCATCCTGGGGTACAGTTGCATAGGGAAATTCCTCCAACCACAACACAGTCGCACCAAGTTCCCATTGACGTAAGAGAATCTCGTGCGCTGCCAGAACCCACCTCTCAGCCGCCCAAAGATGAAGGATTACTTGGTGATATTGTGCCTTCTGGAATGCTTAACAGATGAGAAAGAAAATATGGTACGCTCGGCTTCCTTAAACTAAATAGTGTTTCCATACTATCACACTGTCACACTGTAACTCTTTGACGTACTTAATCTGCCTGAATTTCTTGGTTGTTTGTTCAATTGTCAATTTATGCATCTCGTATGTTGAATGTTGAGTGAGGGGGTTGAGAGAGAGGAGTACAGTATCAATTTTAAAAAAAAAAAAAACTCAAAGAGGAACAATCAATACTTAAATTGGTTGGAACCAATGATCAATTATGAAGTCGTCAACAAGATGTACATTTTTCTGTCGAAGTAAGGCGATAACTGTTTGTAAAGTTCTAGTTTCTATTTTTTATTGTTAAGTTATAACCTGGTGAACTTAGTTTGACCCTGTTTTGCAGGGATAGGTCTGAAGTTTTATGGTTCAACCCTGGCTCTTCAAGGAGTAAACTATCCTAATAGGGTTTCTGAGTTAATAAATTTATAATCTTGATGGTAAGAAAAAGGGGGATGAGTATGGGCTTAAGCACTGAGAATTTTAGTAGTTAGGGCTCCAGCTTAGTTCTTGATAAGATTCATATCACGAGGCCTTCATAGGACTAGAGCTTCTTGGCTACTAGCTAATGGACCATTGTGAGTATTTGACAATTTAACCCCACAAGCGTGAGATATGGAACGCTCTTTTGTCGACCAGTCCTAATCTACCTTGGAACAATTAATTGTATGGGAGCACTAATTCATAGGACCGACTGCGACCCTGAATGTTAATGGATATACTGGTACGTATGGTGATGTGGTAGGTCACCGTCTTCCTTGTGATTTATGTACTTGTTTCTTCGCAGCAATACATCATGACTAACGTCAGGTACATGGTTTTCTATTGGCTAGTATATCTTCAGATTTAGCGTTTTGTGGACTGCCCTATTATCTCTTGATTTTGCCCGCATTATTATATGCTTATCAACGACTCTGAAAGGCCTTTCTAGACATGGGATTGAGAGATTGCAAATTTAGTACTAGTGAAAAGACTTTTAATAGCCATTAGAATCTTCAAGATTCGACATTTTAGATTTACTCTTCGGTAAAATTTGTACCCAAGTTAAGCCCCATGGGTTTTCAGTGAAGTACATTTGATATAAATCTCTAAATGTACCAACTCTCCATATGCAGCTGCAAGAGATTCAGGAACTTGGTTTTTATATAAAACATGATTAAAGTTTCTTTTAATGAGTAATTACGGAAGTTGAAGAAGAGTCAAGGTTTGGTTTCAATTATTCTTCAGTCATCTTATATTAATTTACTGTGATGTGTTAAGATGTTCTATGAAATCTAAATCTAATTTATAAGGATTTCTTGATTCTGGGGTTTTTCTATATTGCACCAGTATTCTAGTTACTATATGCCTGATCTGGAAAGAGCGTGTTTACTTTTATGTACTATCACTGTCAACATGATTATGCTGACCAATGATTATAGGAGGAAATAGAACAACTTTGCTTTCGGTCTATACCATTTGGGCAAAAAGGGGGAAAAAAAAAAGGAACAGAAAAACACATGCCTGTTTATCTACAAAAGCAAAAGCAAAAGGACAAAAAAGCCAGTTTATTAGGTCTTTGTGGAGGAGGTGACGAAAAGATGAAGGAAAGCAAAAATAAGAAGTTTAGTACTTGCAGCAAAATGATAACTTTTCTTGACACGTCAAGGGATACAATATATTATATATAAGAAACTCTGGTTGAACTTCAATTTTTGAAGTGTTAGGCCTATGTAGAATATCATGCCTGTCGGTTTTGGAACAAAGCATAAATAATATGCCTTAAGGATTTAGATTATAGCTGTTTCATTCATTTATTTATTTACAAGTGTTCCGTCTCTTTTTGGAAATAACAGTAACTCTCAGAGGCTGGTCAGTGATCGCTAGGAAGAGACTTATAATTTGTGTATAATTTTATATTGATATATTTTATCGTGTTAAAATTATATTTAAAATATTTTATATTTATATAAAATTTAATATATTAATAATTTATTTTATATTAATTATGAAATATTATATTTGTGTTAATATATTTAAAATTATTATATTTAAATAGAAAGAACTGAAGGTTACTGATCTTGTCCATAGGACCAGCTGCGGATCTCAGTAGAGCCCGCCATGCCAAGCCAAGGCAATTGTTTTTTATCCAAGATGGAAGTGAGTCCTTTTACTAGAAAAATTACACAATTCCTTATTATCATAAATATTTCGTGCACAAATGAGGTATGGCTCACATGAGTTCATTATCTCAATGGGCAGAGATTTAATCTAAACTCAGCCCTTCAATTCTAATATATATGCATGTGAATAAATTGAAATTTCCTATTTATTAGGCTTAAACGCTGAGGAGATTACTGCAGTTCATAATATTTTTTAGCACCAAAAAGAATTTAGAGCCATTAGTTCCTAACTAAGCTACTCTCTCTTACACAGTAATACATTTCGTATCCATATTATTCAAATTTTTTATTTTCATAAAATTTTTATATTTATATTTATTATAAATTATATATTTTTTTAAATATATTTATATTAAATATGTATTTAAATTTAATACTTAATAGAATTATAATATCATAGCTAAGAAAATGTGGAAAGAACCGGAACTTGGATCTATTCTGCTGTTTTTCTTTTGGTTGGGGGGGGGGGGGGGGAAGGTTTGGGTGGTCACTCTTTCTTTTGGAGAGCTCTTCATGGTTTTCGTACGTGACCGTGAACTGCTGGAATCGTTACTATAACGAATAGAAAAAGAAAGAAAGTAGCTTGTAAATTGGGCCACTTGTCGTGTTTTTACGGCTCAGTTGCGTTGATTTCAATGTTGCTTCAGAGTTAGGCAGTCAGCCGACAGAGCTTTTTAAACCCCCACCTCCATTTTTTTTATTACAACCTTTTCTGCCAGGAATTTTGCTTTACTTTAACTCCTTTTTTTTTCACCATAATTTTTTAACTCTCATCTCTTTTAGGGTTGCATTAATCAAGAAAGACGTATCTAATTAAATGCTTTTAATAAATAAAATTTTCAAAGCCTGTTGAAGAGCATAACTATTTCCCTTTATTTGAAGGGTTACATCATATACCGATTATATAATATTATATTTCTGCAAAAAAGAACTATAATATTAAAGTATATATTAAAAATATATTAAATTATTTATATATAAAATTTAATAAAAATATAAATATAAATTTATTGAATATTAAAAAAATATTTTTTAAAATATGAGTAAATTTAAATAAATTTAAAATAACCACTCATAAATACTAACAAATTTTAAGACTTAAACTGTAGATTGGATCGGGCTTTCAACAAATGTATACTGTATTAATACTAACATAAGCTAGAAAAAATTAGAAAGAATTCTCTTTTTTTTTTTTTTTTCCAGACCGTAGTTCCTTGTCCCGGCAGACTGATCATCGTACGATCAACCGGTATGGCGGTTACGGAAGAACTGTTCGGACCTTTTCATTTCCTCGGCGATCTTTACTTATTTATATATTCTGGCTTTTGCCAATTCCTCGTGTGGCAGTTAGGCAGTTAGGTAAAGTTTGTTATGCGTCATTCGAACCAGTCGCACTTTTATGCGGTGGACCTCTCCCTCATCTCCCCTATTATTAGTCAAAACAAAAGAAAAAAAAATTCTTTTTATATTGAATTAATTAATTTTCTCCTATTTTCTTTTTATGCAATTTATAATTCAAAAACATATATATATATATATATAATTAACTAATTCATTTAATCCATCATGGACAAAACTGGTTAATACTTTTTTTTTAAATGTAAGAACACTAAAAGTGATTAAAAACATGTCTATTACAATGAATAATAATGTGTTCCCTTAATTGAAATGGTTTTTAAAAGTACTACGTAATTGCTGATCTTGTCAAATATGCAACTTTAGTAAAGAACTCGGTCACAAAGCACCCGGGTGTTTGGTTAAATAATTGATACATGATTTTTTTGTTCTCCTCTTCCACTAATAAAAAAAAAAAAAAAAAGAAGAAGAAAGCTCTGCCATGAATTTCACACTCATGTTAGATTGTATAAAAGATTTGAGGGATAAGAAATTAATCCATCCTAGTAATCATCACTTCTCAAAGTAACTTTGAATCCTAAGCTTTAAGACTTTGAACGATTCACGTAGTTATATTAAAAAGATAATTTTAATATATATATATAATTTAAATTTTAATATTTTATTTTTGATATTATAATTTTAAATAAAAAAATTATAAATATTAAAATTTAAATTTAAACATGCTTAGATGCAATGTTTAAAAAATATTATATAAATTATTTAAGTTAAACTCGAAGATTAAATAACTTTTTATATCAGTACAAATGCAAAGGCAGAAAAAAAAAGCCCATTAAATCATCAGAAACAAACATATTGATTGATTAGGTCTGGATGTCCATGGTCCACAATCTGAACCATCAACCACAAGGCAAATCTGCAAATCTGTTGAGGCTCAGGCCCCATTCGTAATTCCACCCCCCACCCCCAAAATGACCGAGCTTAGCCACTCATACACTCGCTCAACTTTAAAGCAAAAGCCGAAGGGAGTTCACTCATCAAGTTTCTGATAAGCTAAGTTTTCGATTGTTAGATTCGCTACTTTGGTGCTGTTAACAATGGCATAAACTTCTTGATGTTTGCTAGTGCTTGTTTTAGTTTTTTGGTAACGGAGATCCATCAAATGGTTCAAGCTTACCTAAATCTGAAATGACGTTCCAATTATTGTTTTATCATACTAATTTTTCTGGTATAGTTTTTAGATTTTACAACTGAATTTATATAAATTAATGTGTTTATTTTTTTAATTTAATGGTATGTGGTAATCTCGTAAACACTTGTTTGCGTATGAGATTCACAAATAAATATGATTTAATTGGGTAGTTTTATACATATTCATATGATTTATCTAGCATTTTAACCAACAAGTTTCTATCTAGTAATGAACATTAGAACTCAATTTGGATTTTCTATCATGTCCTAATTGGCTCATCTTTTATTGACCCAAAAATGAGGAAAGCTTCCCATGGAACCCAAAATTCAATGGCCTCAATCACCCAAAATTAAATTCCATCAAAATTTAAGCCCATCCAAGCTAAATAACATCAAACAAAACAAATGAGATTGGGTTGTACCTGATTAATGGTAGTTGACAACGGAACCACCTTTAAGGGCCACAATTTGTTTCTTCAATAATAATAAACAAAGTGACTGATCAGAGCTTTGGTTGCTCAAAATTCCAAAAGCCCTAATTATCTTCTATCATGTCTTGTTAGAAACTCGAGTAAAATCTAAGCATTTCCATATGTATTCCCCTCCTTCAGTGCCCATCTCAATAGCTTAAACAAGGAAACATTTTCATTTCACAAAGTCAACTAAGCTGCCTTACTTTAGACGCCTGTTTATTGAGGTTGGAAGGGGGTGGGGGGTTGACCTCAATTCTTGAATTGTATTGAATGGGAGAGAACAAGGTGATGATAAACAAGGTCACTGAAGCAAATTGTGATGTGGGTGGAGTGAGAAACTTCCATTTGCTACAAAGAGAAGAGAGCATTAAAGATTGATAGGCATTTCCCTAAATATTAGAGTAGGAACAAACAAAGGGGTTTAATTGTAACATACTGGATTTGCCGTAACAAATATAAATATGTGTGGCAACTGGCAATTAAATATGCTCAGTTTTTGGGGGCATGTAAGTTTTTAGAGTAAACTTATTTTCCACTCCATAATAGGATGACACTTTTCTTTAATGTTCCCCTATAAAGCAGCTGGTCCTTGATTCTTTCAAATCAACACCATTGAGATTGGTTATATCAAATATGATTGCCTCCCTATATGAAAGATTTAAAGTAGAAGTCTCTTATCATATAAGTTCAAAAACAAAGGATGCTGGCCATTCAGTTTGCTCCCAGGAGGACCCTATTCGACAGATTTGAAGTACCAAATAGTTATTTGAATTCAAGTGTGAGTGTCAGATATAAGTACGTATTTTATATAAATATGTTTAAATTTTTTTTAAGATTTATATATATTTGAAAGATTTTTAAAAGATCGTATCTTTATACCATGTTTAGAGATGGATCAGAATATTAATATCGAACACGAATACTTAAAAAAATAAACAGTCGAAGTGACATAGATAAAAATAATTTATAACATGAAAAAATGGTGGAATGATTCAGTCATATTAATATCAAACACGAATACTTAAAAAATAAAAAATTAAAACGACAAAACTAAAAATAATTTATAATATGGAAAAATGGTGTACTTTAGAGGAATCATAATTGATAATGTCACAAAAGGATTCAAAAAGAAACGAAAGTCGTTAGAATGAAGATATAATTCCAGAACATAAATAAAATAAAAAGAAAGGAACTCTTAAATGCAAAAGAACCTGCTCTTCACAGTACAAAAGCAACAGATGAGGAACATTTACCTTAGCAAAAGGCCATCTCGAATCAGAATTGCCCAAGAGAAACACCAAAAAATAAATTTACTTGCCCAAACACTTTAAACACTTGCATCAAGATGAAACTGTGCCCAAAATTTTCCTCATTTAGAGATCAAACCCACCAAGCCATGCCATCAGCAAGAGTCATGCTTCTGGTGCTTCCAATCTACCATGTCACGAACCCACCATTCCCCACTGCATCTTCCTCAACAGGAGCTGGAAGGTTAAGATCGATTAGAGCTGGCACCTCTGGTGAGTCTTGTTCGTTCACCAATGTTCTGTCCTCGGAACCTCCAACAAAATGGGACCTTTTGTGACCTCCTAAAGCTTGGCCTGACTTGAAAACCCTGAAGCAAAATGGGCATTCATGCCCCTTGTTTTTCTTTGACCACAATCTTTTCTCAGCTTTGCCAGATGAACCACGAGGAATGCTTAGGCTTTTGCCGTGAGTAGACTTGGTAACTTTGCTGCGATCAGCCATTGGAACAGGAAAAGAATCATTTTCTAAGATATCATCACGGCTATCATTTATCAACTCACTGCAGTCATTGACCTTTGTGTGGCTTGGTCGGTGTCCTCCGAAAGCCTTGTGGGAATCGAAGGTCTTGTTACAGATCAAACTCTCATATTTGCTTCCCTTTGGAGAACTTTTGCGCAATAATTCAGGACTGTAATAATCGTTCTTGGCACTTCTTCTTAAATCATACTTAGTCAATGCTCTCTCTGCTCGATTATCTCGTACTTCACTGACTAAATCCTTTAGAAATTCAGTTTTCACACATTTGATTTTACTCAAACTCTTCCCAAATTTTGCATCAAAATCCTCAAATCCAGATCCAGACTCCACATTAAGTTTCTTACATTCAACATTTTTGACAAACCCATCGATTGAAACTTCTGATTCTACCTTCTTGGGTCCATTTCTAAAATACCCAGAATCAGAATTCTCAGAAGAAGGACCAGACTCAGCAGATTTCACCTTCCTGTCTCTTTGTTTCTTCATCTTCAAAAACTCACCACCGTTATAAACACATTTCATGTCATTCTTAATAGTAATCCTCACATCTATAGACGATGATTTAGCCTCCAAAACGACAGAATTGTTATCTGAAGATTCACAAACTGAATTCAATCCTTTCTTACAACCAGAATCCCTTGACAGCAGCATCAAACACATGGCAACCTCTTCTTGTTCTTGCTCAATCTCTGATACATATGATGAACCATTTGCCAAAGTAACTGAATTATTAGAGTGAACGCCAATTGCCTTGTACCTTCTTCTTTTGGATCTCCTCATCCGCGTAGTTGGAGCTGATGTTTCAGTATCTGACTGACTATCCATTATCAGCTTCCGGTTTTCATGATCCTCAAGCTTCTGAAAGGCCTTTTCTTTCTCTGAGTGACAAGCCATGTGACCACAAAGGGCTTTCAGTGATTGGAAACCCTTACCACATTCTTTACAAATCATCTCTTTGAACACGGAAGCGTTGCTTGAATCAGAAAACCTCTTGGTTTTCTTGGGGTTCTCCCTCAGACCATACGTTGCAGATTGTCCACCAGCTTCACCCTCGGCGGCTCTCTTGATTTTTCTCGCTTTACTGCTAGAGAGAAGCTTGTTTATGGAGAGTTCAGCTGCTCCTTCCTCTGCTTCAGCAGAATTCTCGTTATTCATATGAGTCCTTATGTGACCCCCTAAGGACTTCCCACATGGGTACCCCTTGTTGCAAAACTTGCAGACAAACTTCTTCTCTTGATTTTTTTCCATTCAAAATCAATGAAATTGGAAGGTGATCACTTAAAAACAGAAAACATCCACTAAATGAAACAAGAATAGTAGCTCATTTCTTACCTCAAATCTTCAAAGATTGCATTTTTCATGATCTTTGCTGTGACCAAGAAGAAACCTTGAATGGTGAAGAAGCATAGGAAACAAGACTCAAAATCTAGATTCCAGATCAAGGGGCAGAGAAAGCAGATCACAAAGTTTCTAGCTTTAGTTTCAGTGGGAGATGATCAGACGAGAATTAGGCGTTGAGATGTGACAGTTCTCTGTTTTAAGTGCAACAAAGAGATCCCATTTCTTTTCCTCAACACCTTCCAAAGTCTGAACAAAAACCAAAATACTTCAAGGGCCTTTTGAAATAGAAAAATCAAACTTTTAAAAGAGATAGGTCGTTAACGATGGCGATGAACAGGCCTATAAGAACACAAATAAAAAAAAACCCCCCCATGACTCTTTCTCTCTCCTTTGTTTTTGTGTTGTAGTTGGAAGAGAACTTCATGCATGGAAGCAAAAGATTAAGAAGGAAAGAAAAGATAGGCGGAGCACGTGTAGTTATGTGAGAACCATCCGGTGAAAGACTTGAAGGGTCAAGATTTCTGGGCTTTTTATTTTAAGGATCCCAACGAGTGAGGGAGTACTAGATGGAATTAGATAGATAGATAAATGGATCAAACATTTCTGCTGCAACATCCAAACGATGCCTTAAACTTTGTCTTGCTTGGAAGCCCAAACATCCGAAGTGAGAAAAGGGCAGAATCTTCAACCATTTTTTGGCTTTCAGCTACATCCCTTTGCCTCCACTGAAAGGGATCATGCATATGCCAAGATGTTACACTCTGGTTGGCCCCCCATTTTTTTCTTTATTCTCTCTTCTCAATTTTTGCACTTTTTCCTTTTTTTTTTTTTTAAATAAAATTGTTTTTTTTCTCTCGCATTTTTTGTATTGATATGTAGTGGGAATTCATGCTATCTTTGACAGAATCAAACAGCCAAAGTTCAACATACTTTTCGTATTATTTGAAATACTATTTATTTTCTAACCGCATATATGGAAATGTAAAGCTCAATTTAAGTTTTCTATTGTGTCATTTTCTGTATTAATTTTGGGCATATCTTGGATTAAAAATGGCTAAATCTTTAATATTGGACAATGGAGAGCCATTAGACATTAAATCATGGCTATCACTACTGATTGGCTTCTATTATCTATAATGGCTAACTTAAGCCAAATGTCAAAAAAACTGACATCCATTCATTAAAAGAATAAAAAAGGAAGAATATTTGCTAGAAAAAAGGAAATATGATGTTAAAATGATAATAACACTATGCTTTTCAAGTACATTATTCCAACTATACCATACCTCGCAAAACCCTGAAACACAATTTTAGTCCACCTGAAATTCAGGCTGCAATTTCTCATCCAAATATGCCTATATATAACAGATGAACAATTTCCCATTTTATTATTTTTTTTTAAATAGCAGAATAAATGCCATCCAAGATCAAGTCAAGGCCCTCTTGTATTTATCTTCTAATGTGAATGTCATGTCCCCCATGTCAGCGGTGCAATGCAATTTCCTTGACATAAGTGTGCATTGAAATCAGAGGAAGAAGCTCACCCTTGACCATCAATTTACTGACCCAGTAAAATTCCACAAGAATGTGGAAACTAATGCAAGAATTGGTCATGGAAGTGTCATATTCAACCATCCTCTTTGACCCTTTAAAGTTTTTTAAAACATGAGAGAGAGAATTGCCCTTCTTATAACTTTGACATTAGATAATAGTTGGGGTTGGATTCAAGGTGACATGAGGCATTGGGTCTTTTTTGTTTTATTCTTTGGAGTAAAATAATCATCTTTGGGACCAACTAAAATGGGCCAAAATTTTCACAAAGTTTTGAAACTTCGGGTTCAAAGTCTATACCATCTTTGAAAGCTTGACTTTGGAGATAAGAAGATGATTCCACCGATAATAAGGCCAATAAAGTGAAGTCAGTTCGAAAAGGATGACTGTAAATAAACTGGCCAGCTAAATGCTGATAGATAATTATCAAAAGACTTGCAACCGTCAAATTTTGTTGTTTTCCTACTAATAAACTTTTGACGGGCTTAGTTGACATAATTTATCACGCAATGCTAAAACACAAGGTTGAAAACCGGAGCTAATCAGGTTTATTCTGACTAGGCAGCATTTCTCTCTCCCTCTCACTTACGTCCCAAACTCGACTTGTCACCAAAACTAGAGCTTGGAATCAGATATTTAAATTGCGAATGTAGATGTGTTTTCAGTTGCTTCACGTCACGTTCATTACGATTATGATTATAAGAAACGTTATCATAATTAATTACAGTAAATATCAATCACAAATCAATAAAACAAAAGGTTGAAACTGTAAATCGATGAAGAAAAGAGTCAAAACCACAAAATAATAATTATAACCTCATTTTATGATCAGTATTTAAATCTCTGCTCAGAACTTCCTTTTACGATGAACTTATCCCTCAGCTGCTTCGAGCTACATCTAACCAGTCAGAATGAGGATAGCAACAAGCAGGGCCCAAGTTAGAACTTAGAACTAGTTGAATGCCATCTATCAGACCTAGAATTGCAATCCCCATTGAAGAACATAATCGGGACATAAAGATCACCAAAATACATGAACCATCCTCAACCTTCATTTTCTTTTGTATTAAAAATAAAGATAAAGCAAATCATAAAAGGCTTGTCATGGACATATTGTTTGGTTATGAATTCATCAAGACAAGAACAAGGTGTTTATATAAGCTATTAACAGTCTTTTTATATAAAGTCAATGTCATTCAGAGTTACTTCATCCACAGATTCTAACAAATTTGAGATCAAAATCCAAGAAATGAAATACCCGCAGCTTGTCAGTCCCATCGAGAGGTCAAGTACTGCATTGCTGTGCCATATACAAATGCAGAAAGATCCCACTAAGAGCACTTTAACGTGCTGAAGCAAAATACATTTGATGAATGAATTTACAGGGAAAAAAGAAAAAAAAATCTTAGCCTTCTCTGATGAGAAGATTACAGAGGCCACTATCTGATGCTTATTCATTTCTCGTCTTGTTGTCCCAAGTGTCTTGTCCAAAAATCTCTTCGATAATGTTGCATGTGGGCTGGAGATCGATACCTTTTATTGAAGCTGTAGGATACCTAGTGTCCCAGATTTTCGCATCATAGGTATCCAATAAATACCCATGGCTCACCAGCTCACTAGACCCATCTAGTTTACCATGCAAAGACTTGCTACGCCCAGTCTTCATTCCATAAACATCCAAATTGGCCTTGGTGTCACTCAGACTATTCGAATCAATCATGTTTGGCTGAAACTCAAAAGACATACATGAGTCATGCTGTACATTGAAATCCTCCACTATTCCCAAATATTTGTCCACTTGTTGAAATACAGGGTCGAACCTGCTGTCATCAAATGACTTTGCAACGTGTCCTTTTGGTAAAAGGTTTATACCATAATACTCTCTTGTTGCAGCACTGCTATAATCTCCAACACCATTATCACCACCAGACTTGCCACTATTATCATCCACATCATTGTCATCATTGTTATCATCATCATCATCATCTTCTTCAAGACTCTCCCTATCATGGTTTGTCAGATCTTCTTGATCAGCAAGAGACTCAATAGCAGAGTCATCATCTTCCTCTGAAGCTTGAACTTCGTAGGACAGTTGATTTCCATACAACTCATCATCATCACTGTCAATGTCCAGACTAGTGGATCTGTTCTGAAGAGCTCGTGTCTGAAGGATAAAGACATTGAAATAATAGCTGACAAGCTCCCTCATGCATCGTGATGGAAAAACCACTGACAAGTGCTTCCAAAACTTCTTACCCAATGATGCAGGATTAGTGTAAACAACCTCACGAAAGATTTCTTCATCTTCTTCACTCCATTTATATGCTACATCCTCTCCCATGTCATAAAACCCCAGCTTTACAAATTTTTCATGCCCAACGGATTTTCGTAGTATCTCCCGTGCCTCCATGACGTGCTGTTGCACGCATCTCAAAGAGCCCCTATCCAGACAGCTGCAATCCGTTCTGCCAGTACCAACTTTGCCACTGTTGTTTGCAGACAAATCTGAGTCAGGCATGGGAATGATACATGTTCCCATCATAATCTCTTCGTTGTCATTATCCGCGGTTTCCGATGCATCATTATGAGCAAACATATCATTCTTTAGGTGCCTATCCCATGATGGAACATTGGCTTGATGATTTACCCCAATTGGAACTTGTTTCCGAGGAGACCGATCCAAGAGTAAAGAACAGGCATCCTCAACAGGAGAAAATGTTCTTCGTGGGAAATCGAAGTCAAAATATTCTGAAGAAACAGGTGAAATCGCTGCTACCCCAGTACCTGTATCTTCCTCACTAGAAGTGCTGGTTACCAAAGACAAGGGAGCACTAGTCTCAAAATCCTCGTCAACCAAATGAGTAACATCAGTAAGAGCATCGGTTTTAAATACTTCATACCATTTGTGTTTACAAAATCCATCCTCAACTTCTGCTGTATCACACAGAAAGAGATCACATCAATATCAAAACCATGCAGCAGAATATGAATCATTTGCATAAAAACAATACGAACAGTCACAGAACACTTGACCTGAAACATGAGGTTTTTGTGGAGCATTACTAGGGGGAATAGCATCAGCAAATTGAGTTAGCTTGTTGTTATAGTCAAACTGTCTTGGATTCTTGGAAGGAAGTTCTTGCAGCTCCTCATCATCGAAAGGCCGCTTAAATCCCATTTACCACCTACAGGACAAACAATTAATTATACAGAGAAGGTATAATAATAATAATAATAATAAGAAGAAGAAGAAGAAGATAGAGATGCAAGTCAGTAACAGAACAGCAAATGTACAGTGACAAATAATAAGACAACAAAATATGCAAAAGCAGGCAAAAAAAAGAGCACTTTCAAGATAAAGCCTATGTCAAATGACAACACAAGAAATAAACTTAAAATCAGCTGAAACTTAAAAAAAAAAAAATTTTGACATGACAGTACTTGAAAGCAATATGCTATTAATATTAATTATAATGCACATGCCATATCATTTTACAAGCATAACATAACCAAGAAGAAAGGTGTTTTCAATTTGCCATTTATAATTAACTAGTTTCACTTTGCATGGTGAGCTGGAAAGCGAAATAAACCAATAATGTAACTTATGAAAGATAAAAGCAAGAATTAACATATTAACCACTTAACGAGAAAAATAATAAATTTAAATTAGTAAAGTCCATTACCTCTAATTGACCTTAATGGAAAGCTTAAGCTACAAGAAATGGCAATGAAAAAGACAGGGATCAATTAAAACCCTAGAAGCCTCAATTGAGACAAGGACAGCACTTAATTACGCACTAGAACAGATTTCACTCTGGAGAGACGCGTTCTCCCTAATCAATTTGACTACCTAGAGAAGCCCTAAATATACAAGAAACCCTAACCCTAAATCCCGAAGCCGCCAAGGAAACAACAAAATCACAGAAGAGAGCTCCTCTATCAAATCACGCCGCAGTGTAAAACACCAAAACCCTCTAATTATTCACAGATAGAAACGAACCCTAACGAGACGAAAAAATCTAAACCCTAAAAAGAAAACGGATCGAGAACAATCGGAAAAATTAGACCGAATCAATCAGAGAAATCAACGTGAATCGAAGAAAAAACAAAAAACCATGAGAGATCGAGGGACAAAAAGGGATCGAAGAGATCGAAGAACCCTAACCCTAGATATGCAAATTATCAACGGCTAAGATAGAAAGACAGATCGAACGAAAGATAAGAACGAGAATTGAAAAGATATCTACGTGATTTATAGATTAGAGGAAGAAATTAGGTGAAAATTGGAGATCGATTTTCGGTTTAATTTGGGGATCGAGACAGAAGGGTAAGGAGACGATAAGGAGACGGGACGACACGGTTCGAGGGCTTTTCTTTATAGGAGGCGGTCCAATTGGAAAACCGGATTGAGTTTATTTCATAACCCAAGCAGCATTTTGCCTATTTACTCTTATTTTTTAATTCCACAAATTATTAATCTCATTTATCGTTGTTTTAATCATCCACTTTTACCTTTCTGGGTTTTTCTTTTATTTTATCGTTGTTTTAATCTTTTTTTTTTAATTTTTTTGATATATTTTAATAATTTTAATTATTTATTAAGAAAATTATTATATTTAATGCTAAATAAAAAATTATTTTTATAGCCTGTTTGGTCTTTTTTTTTAACTTATAAGTTAAAATATAGTTCTTGTAAAAAAAATAAATAAAAGTTGTTTGATAATTTAATTTTTAAAAATTATTTATATAAATTAATCATAAAAGTTAAATTTATTTATAGGTCAGGCTACCCACCTGACCCGATAAGTTTAACTTATCATGAGCTAAGCCTTGAAAGAGTTCTTTAGTAATTTAATTTAATTTGACCGAAATTACTATTTAATAATAAAAATATTTTTTATTTAAATTTAATTATAAAATATATAAATATTAATATAAAAATTATTATTAATTTTTACACATTAATTTAGACTTTCTAGCATAATGATTTAATAATAAAAAATTTCTTATTAATAATTTTTATTAATTTATTTGACCTGCTTTTACTTAAAAAGGAAAAGAAATGACAGAAACTGACCAAACAGCCCTTTAATATTGACATCAATCCTAATTAATATGCACCAACAGGAAGTTCTTAAACTGCCCCTTATTTCAGGCACTTTTGGCTCCCAATCCATCTTGCTTCCTGCCTAAATTAGGTAAAAAGTAGTACTAATGGTGCCGCTTATTCCAGGCAATTTTAGCTCACAATCCATCTTGCTTACTACCTAAATTAGGTAAAAGTAGTCCTAATGGTTGAAAGTGTACTTCGACCTCTTATTTGGGTCATATATGTACTTGAATTCCTAGCTTGCCAAAGACTTCAAAACGCATTTAGAAACCTGTAAAATAATTTAAGACTTCAATTAATCAATGATAAGTTAAGCAGGTAAAGTAAGCAACAAATAGTAATAACACTTTTGTACTTAAGGAAAAGGGGTAAAAATCAAGAAGAAATATTCTTCAGATCAACTTAACTTTTTGATGCAAGGTTTCATTTGATTGTTATTTTGGTAAATGATTTTATTATTAAGATCACAATGCAACATCATTAAAAAAATTCACTGGTAAAGATTTTATTACATTAAAGCCAACACAAATCAGAGATTCTACCGGCTAAGACAGATACAGACACAACTGTGTCAAGTAACCCAATATAGGCAGAAATAACAGAACCTTAAGACTACTAGAAATAAAATGTAATTGGAAAATATATATATATATTATCGGGTTTATATGTCTCAAAATTATCAGTCCTAGCTCAACCCCGCACAAGTTGATCCAGAAAATCCTTCTATGCCACTGCTGGCATGTCCTTCAGCCATGGATCCAATGGCTTGCCAATGGAGTAGACAATAAACCCGATTTCCCTCAGCTTAGCTACATCCATGATGTTGCGGCCATCGAAGACAAATGCAGGCTTCTGCATGTTGTCATAAATCTTTTGGTAATCAAGGGTTTTAAACTCATCCCACTCTGTCAGAATACAAATCCCATGAGCATCCTTTGTTGCAGCATAGGCATCCCAAACAACACTAACTTGCTTGATAGAACTAGGGCTCATTGGCTGAAGATGGACTGGATGGTCCCAGTCGAATTTCTTCATAGAAAGATCCCTCTGAATCTGTTCTTCATTGACTTGAGGATCGTAAATGCTCAGTCTAGCCTTGTCGCCCAACAGCCCTTT
The DNA here is from genome assembly GCA_038382025.1 of Adansonia gregorii. NCBI lineage: Eukaryota > Viridiplantae > Streptophyta > Magnoliopsida > Malvales > Malvaceae > Adansonia > Adansonia gregorii. The sequence continues at coordinate 5,484,178 of JBBYHO010000006.1, forward strand.
GCACACATCAATCGCTGGGGTCTCCCTAGTGTCACCAGTGTCTTTCTTGAAAGCAAATCCAAGAATGGCAATCTTCTTCCCTGAAACTGTGTTAAACATCGAGGAAACAATCCGGTTTACAAAACGAGTTTTCTGGTAGTCATTCACCTTGATGACTTGTTTCCAGTAATTTGCTACCTCTGGAAGGCCATTGCACTCGCAGATATAGACCAAGTTCAGAATATCCTTTTGGAAACAAGATCCACCGAAACCGACACTAGCATTCAAAAACTTGGGTCCTATTCTTGTATCCTTCCCAACAGCATGAGACACTTGGCTCACATCAGCACCAGTTGCCTCACACAATGCTGACATGGCATTAACAGAAGATATTCTCTGTGCCAAGAAGGCATTGGCAGCAAGCTTCGACAGCTCAGCAGACCAGAGGTTGGTGCATATGATCCGGTCCACAGGGACCCAATGTGCATAAACATCCCTCAATGCTGTAATTGCCTTTTGACCTTCTGGGGTCTCCCTGCCTCCTATAAGAACACGGTCTGGATTGAATAGGTCCTGAATTGCAGTTCCCTCAGCAAGGAATTCAGGGTTTGACAGAATCTGAAAGTTGATGCCTTTGCTATTGTGGGTCAAAATTTTCTCGATTGCCTCGGCTGTTTTAACAGGGACAGTTGACTTCTCAACCACAATCTTGTTAGATTTTGATACATCAGCAATCATACGAGCAGCACTCTCCCAGTAGGTTAGATCCGCAGCTTTCCCAGCTCCAAGACCTTGAGTTTTGGTCGGGGTGTTAACGGAAACAAACACTATATCAGCCTCGGCAACATGCTTCTCCACATCGGTGCTAAAGAACAGGTTTTTTCCTCTGCACTGCTTCACCACCTCGTTGAGACCCGGCTCGTAGATGGGGAGTGCATCACTGTTCCAGGCAGTAATTCTTGTCACAGAAATATCCACAACAGCCACTTGAATGTCGGGGCATTTCAAAGCAATAACAGCCATGGTCGGCCCGCCGACATATCCAGCTCCAATGCAACAGATCTTCACCATTTTTCGATATCCTAAAACATAAAGACATCCAATTTTTTTACAAAAAAAACACGAAAAACACATTCTATTGCTCCTAAACGAGTAATTGAACATCCAAATTAGGAAATAATGATATCTGCAATACGTTACTTAGCTGAGACCTAAGTCTCATGCAAACAAAAAATTGAATTTCTTTAATAAACCAGAACCAGGTTTTAAAGCTTAATTCAAAGCAAAAATACAGATAATTATTGATGAAGAATCAGATACCTAGTTTCCGAAATGAAACATAGCACCTTAAAAGACTATAGATCCAAAACATAAAGAAACTTAAAAAAAATCCAATCGATTAACTGATTCCTTTTAACAATAAAGAACCAAAATTTCAGTAAACACATTTAACCAATAGATCTAACCAAAAAGAAAACAATGGAAAACAGCAACAGATCCACCGATTAAGAAAACTGGAATACAATTAAACAAAAAAAAAAAGAAATGAAGTAAACCAAAACATAGACAAAACAAAAAAGTTTTGACAGGGAAAACCAAAATCCAAAACAGTGGAAAAAAGGAAAGTTGGAAATCAGATTACCTTACTGGGTTTTGAGCTATAGATCAAAGAAAGCAGATGAAGACGAAAAGAAAGAGAAAATCTGGGTGAAAAATGGAGAGGAAAAGGTAGGAAGAGGGAAATGGGAAAAGTTTCTTCAGGCGAAGAATGGGGCTATCTGAGGAACTTCCTACGGTTTATATACCCACCCAAGATCCAATCATCCAATTCAAGTGCTTCCATTCCCAATATTACATTTTTATATATATATATATATATATAAAATAAAATAAAAAATTCTCACACGTTTTCCTTTTCCTTTAACCCATCAAAATCGCACACTTGGCCACCAAACATTTAATTTAATTAATTGATTATTATTCAATGCATGTTAAATCTTTTTTTTAATCATTTATCTCTCTTTTTTTTTCATTTTATTTAAAAATAAAAATAAAAACACCACCATAATCACCTTAATTTTTAAGTTTTTATTTTCACGTTTTATTAACTAATTTATTTATGTAAATATAAGCCGTGATTCACTTTTGTTGGGAAGAAATGAAGGGTTTTTTAATTAACTAATACTAAATCAAATGCATTACCAAATTAGCAAATTATAATATTTTTTTTTTCATGACGAAATATACCCAATACCTGATTTTGGATGTTGCATTGCATGGTATATTGTTTCATAAAATGCAGGTATTATGGTATGAATTTAGATCGTCTTAAAAAAATTATAATTTAGTATTATAGTATGAATTTCAACTTTAATTCATTTAATATATATAATTATTTTTAAAATATGATATTTTATAAATTTAAAATTTAAATCTTAATGTTAATAATTTCTTCCTTTGTTTTTAAACAGTGATTTAAAAGAAAACTTCAAATAACTCATAATTTGTTAAGAGTTAATTGAACATTGTAAGCAAACAAATAGAATAGTTATACACTTAGAGGGTACACAAGGAGGGTGTTTTAGGTTTGGAGTGAGATGGAAGACAAAGGAAAATGTTGGAATATTCAGAGAATTTGGAAGCTGTTTTTAAAGCCCGGACCCAGACTTGGTGAGGCGCCAAAAGTCAGATTTGTTAACATTAAACAAAAGAGTGTGACAGAGAAAAGTGCAATAGTTTAAAAGTTGGCTCCCATCTTAGGGACCACTTTTTCATGCCTTTGATGCGTTTGAAAGGGAGCTCCATCTGCAAATTTGTACCCTTTTTATTTGAATTATGAAAAATCTATTAGTTTAAGGATGGATCCACCATCTTATTTCATGTACTTTAGTATGCAATTATGTTAAAAAAAATTAAAATATAAGCGTTGATCTAATTTATCTTTTAATGATGGATTAAATTTTTTTATTAAAAATACATATTTTAATTATGTTTCTTTTGTTCGACAAATTTAAGAGGAAATGGGATTACAATAATTTAACATATGATCATTTTTATAATGTAAAAAATATATCAACAGCTTAATAATTTTGATGGGTCAATAAGGGGGGTTTAAGAGCAAAGCTGTCCATGAAATTGATTTGGGACCTAACAGAAAGAAGATGCTCATTGTTTAGAAAGTTGGGGCATCATTTTCATTCCAAGAAATAGAGGAAGTTGTGCATGTAATGCCAAAAAGAAGAGGAATTTATTTAGGTAATTTTAGCTTTGGAAGTTGCACTCAACAATTTAAGTGAAAATTTCAACCAAGTTTGGAACACGATAAGAATGCAAGGAATGTTGGCCCGGGTTTTAAGAAATACCGCAAATTATAGCTGTTACAAAGCAAAAGCCAAAATCCTTTTGCCAAACTTAGGAAATATATTGATTCAGATCCAATATGATAGTAATTGAAAAAGGCAAACAAAATATAATAATAGTATAAAGTAATTATGTTATCTAAATTTTTTTAATATTTTTTTTAAAATATTTATTTTTAATATATATTTAAATATATATTTCAATATAAATTTTAAATATATTTGTGATAATTTCAAAAATAATTAAATATATTAATATTAAATATATATTTCTATTCAATAATTATCTTAAATCCGACTAACATAATTATGTAATAGAATGAGACCTCGTTGATCGAGGACTAAAACTATCCGCCCAGCAACTTGGTCAGGATTTCTTCTGCTGGAAAAATAGAAGGTTAAGATTTATCAGATTCATACACAAAATTTTAAGCAAATTATTAATTATCGAAGCATGGAAGTCAATCAAAACAATTAACATATCAAAAAGCAGCTCGGTTCCCTTGATGAGGAAGCCAAATTGCATTTGCTTGGTGCCTGGACTTCATCATGCGTCCAAAGTTAGTAAAGCAGCGCTTATTATGCTCATGGATTCAAGGCTATAATAAGGGCTTAATCTTAGTCCAACGTGGTGGAAAAACTTATATATAGATATATAATCATATTTTGCATTTATCTTGAGTCTACTAACATAATTGATCTAAGAGGTAAGGAAGAAGCTCATTGAATCTACTAATCTACACAATATCATCCTATGGAAAAAGCTCAATTTATTTATTAAAAAAAATTATAATACCAAGGCTTGGCAATTAATGTATTTGTAATATATTTGTGTATTTGTTATATCATAATTTTATTTAAAGTATTTTATATTTATATAAATTTTAATTTATAAATAATTCGCATTATATTATCTTAAAACGTTTTTCATCTTATGTTTTAATTATTTTATCTATGTTATATTCTTATAATTATATTTAATATTATTAGGTCCAAGAATATCATTTAAGTTGGGAGAAAACAATTACAGATAAATGCAATAAGAAGACTATAATCAAAGTTATTGCACATAAACATAGTCATAAATATTGGGTATGTTTTCCATTTGTAAAAATTACATATTTCTCAAAAGAAAAAAAAAATGTGAGGCAAGTCATCTTCATCAAAATGGTTCAAGTACTTTCAAATATAAAAACAGTCAATAAGACATTAAAAGGTCTTAAAAAGGACCAGACACAACATGAATCTACCCTGACCATTAAATTTGTACATAAATTTCCAAAAGACACGTGAAGCAACAACAAAGACATAAAGGTCCTAAAAGGACCACAAAATCCAAACAAAAAGGATGGCAATGGAAACAAGAGCCATTTGCTCCCCCAACGTTTGAGCCTTGGGGTAAGCTCCGCAAGCCCTTGACTCGATCGCGTTTCACCGATCTGCCGCTGTCCATGGACTGTGGGCTTGACGATGTAATGGGTGAAGAGATTTTAGAATTTGGGCATTTTCCTGTTTTTCTATAGTGCTCTCTTGACCTGATATTTGGCTGGGCCAAGAAAGAAAAGCCCCAAACCCATTACAGGTTCGGATATCAAATTAGTTAGACTTTTAGTTTTTGATTGAATTAATCAATTTATTTAAATAAAATTTTAATATTAAATAAATATTAAATATAATAAATAATTAATAAAAATATGTATTTGATTTAATATTTTTTTAATTCAATTTCATCTTAAGCACATTATATTAATATTAAAGTATCTAATGATACAAATTAATCTGATACTAACTTAATTAATAAAATTACTTAACGATCTAAAACAATAACATTATAGTTACGTACTTTTACATTAAAAACTACAAAGATGTTCAAAAAAACTATTTACCTATATTTAACAAACTATCTATTGTATATGGCTCATAAAATATTAAAATATATGCGGTATATGAGTAATTTTGTAAAATTGTAGTAGATAAGGTTAGTATAAATATATATTTGATGTAACCCTAAATTAAGTAGTGAATAAAAATAACAGCTGTCGCTCTCGAAGACATAGGCGGATTGTGAACTTCATTAAATCTCTGTATTGATTTTTCTCTTCTATTTTCTTTGAATTTTCACAATTCCTTGATTATTAGACTTAACACTATCTATGCTTAAATTTTTCTATCGTTTTAGAACACTTTTTTTTAGACCAATTTTTTTCCTTCATCTTCACAGTGGTGAACATGCTTTTTAGCCTCTATGTTTCAAGCAGAGTTGATAGTTGCAGTAAACTGAAATACGAAAAGATCACCCTATTTATTATTAACTCAAACTACTTAAATACATGCTGGTTTAAAGCACTTGCATGGCTTACACTTTAATGACGTTCATTAATTTTTATTTGCCAATTTTAAAGATTCCCCTCTGCCCACCGGTTACTTTTTGCTAAAAAATTTGCTTGTTTGTAATTAGCACTTAGTCTCAACTCTTCCTAAACTAATTCAAGCAGTAAGTTACTATTAGCAAGCTGGAGAGTTAACATGACCGGTGGGACTAGGGGGCTTATTTTTGTGGTTAAGCTCCTGAGTTTGTGCATGGCCATCGGGGCTACTGGCTTGCAATCACGTCAGGAATATTGGAACGTCGCGCATGCAACGTTTTATGGAGACATGCAAGGGACTGAAACCATGAGTAAGTTTCAATTTTTCGAGCCATTCTGAATCTCTGATCATTTCTTTGTAACAATCCAATTTACGAGGAGAAATTTTTAACTATCGTTTATATATATATATATATATTTTTTTGGTATGAACGAGGACATATAGAGGGTGCTTGTGGCTATGGTGACCTATTTGAACAAGGTTATGGCCTTGAAACAACAGCTTTAAGTAAAGCTCTCTTCAATAATGGTCTAACCTGCGGAGCCTGCTTCGAAATCCGGTGCCACAGCTCAGCACAATGGTGTCTAAATGGCACGATTATTGTGACTGCCACAAACTTTTGCCCTCCCAACTACAGCAAACCTGCAGGAAATTGGTGCAATCCACCATTGAAACATTTCGATCTATCCCAACCAATGTTCCGAAAAATTGCTATTTACAGAGCTGGCATTGTTCCTGTCGCGTATAGACGCGTACGATGTATAAAATCTGGTGGAGTTAAGTTCGAGATTAAGGGAAATAGGTACTGGATACTGGTATTAGTATACAATGTGGCGGGAGCGGGTGATGTTACAGACGTTAAGATCAAGGGTTCAGGCACAACTTGGATTCAAATGTCACGAAATTGGGGCCAGAATTGGCAAACTTCAGCTGACCTTATCGGCCAAAGCTTGTCATTTCGAGTGACTGCTAGTGATGGTAAAATGGTGCAGTCGGATGATGTTGCACCAGCTGATTGGAAATTTGGCAGCGTTTATGAAGGCAAACAATTTCCAAGTTAAAAGTCGATGATAACTGCTTTTGACAAATGCAAGCACATAAGCTTGTCAACTAGCGTAATACAATGAATAACTATGGCTCTTGAATGATTATGAAGATTATAATCTAGCCTTGTGAAATACTGATATTCTAATTTGATGCAGACTGAATTAACTTTCTTAATCTGTCGCAATAGCTTTCCCCAAATGAATCAGATTCAAATTTCTTACACCTTCTTTGACAACAATATGTTACACGTCCTTGTCAAAGAATAATTTCCATACAACTGTTCTACATGTTTGCAGCCTGCAACCACGCGTTGTCTTGGGAGACGTACAGCTGCAAATTCATTTCTCCGTTTTTAAGCAGATGCTAGGAAGTTCTTGAACCATTTGACAGAGTCCTTGGGGTATCTCTTGAGATTGTTCTTATAGTCCACGAAATAGAGACCAAATCTTGAGGTGTACCCGGCTGACCACTCCCAGTTGTCGAGTAACGACCAGACAAAATACCCTTTAACATTGCAACCATCTTCCCTGCATTAGTCATTAAAAGTTTGGTATTTTATTGCACCTCATGATATGATCATACCATATGAAATGCTTGAATATTGATGTTAGTAAGGGATTGTTACATACTTGATAGCAGCTAGCAGGTTAGTTAAGTAATCATGGTGGTATCTGATTCTTTTCTCATCCTTCAGAGCATCTTTAATGGGGATAAATGGGCTATTTGGGTCATCAAAACCTGCAATAACAATAAACAAAGAAGGAAATTTAGATCTTCTTGTTAAAAGGCAATCCATGAGTGGAAATTGCCAGAGCTTAACATACATTGAAGAACTTCATAAGTACATTACTACATCAACTTCCCTTTGGATCTAAGAACATTACCATTTTCTGTGACAATGACTGGAGGGTTTCCATACTTCTGCTTGATGTAATTCATCACGCTTCTCATACCGTTGGGTACTACGTATATCCATATAGAATTTGCCTGCAATTTGACACAAGTAAAAACAACCGATAATTAGGTATAAAAGTTGAACAATAAGAAAAATGATTCCTCGTGTGTCATCCGGTTTTCCATCTACTAGCACATGCATGATCGCACTAGTGGGAAATGAACCATCAGATTCATTTAGCAAGAGGAATATCTGTCACAATCCTTTGTTCAGACAAAAATTAGGCTTCTGTACCTTGTCTCCTATGGGTTTCCCATGTCTGAAAGCTGCATACATCAAGAACAAAGGCGTTATAGTCAGTTAGTCACTAGCACAAAAACACAACAATGGTCAATTCTAAAAGATGAACAAAGTGTGTTTACTTACGTGACGTAAAGGCACCAGAGTCCGCAACGGTGTCATGTAGTATATTACCAATTATATTAGTTTTATTTTCTCTTGCATAAAAGGTAGTGTAATGATTAATGCCAACGAAATCCAAAGAACCCTTGAGAAGAGCCGACTCAGCTTTAGTAAACCTTGGCAATCGGCTTCCCACTCTGGTTATCATCGAACTTGGATAATCTCCAAAGATCAATGGGTCCAAAAACCTGCAGACATCAAAGCATTACGTCACCCCAGAAAAAGAAATATTGATTACCATGAGAGGATAGTGTGATGGGACACACAATCAGTTCTTATTTGTAAATGTAACAAAACCAAACCCCAGTTCTAATGGATGAGTAGCTGTTCATTTTCGTATAATTCTATGTTAAAGGATGCGAAGAAATTCAAGATGATTGTAGACTCGCAGTTACCAGCCAAGCTGAAAGTCTTGGGCTCTTTGAGCTGCTTCAATGTCTGCTGTCGAATTAGTCTCTGGTTCATACCAAATAATATTAAATGATACCCCAACTGATCCATGTTGTTTTGCCTGCACGGTAACAAATTGCTCTTAGATGCTAGCTCATTTCGTGTATAATCTGAATTCCTTTTGATTTGAACCAAATCTTTCGAATTCAAATCTTATCGACTCCGCCTAGTTTCTTTCTGATTTGACAAAAGTAATCTGATATTATCTTAAATTTTTTACCTTGTACTTTTTCCTGTAAATATCGACGGCAGCTGCATGAGAAAGGAGAACATTATGGGCAACTACATAAGGCTCGGTCGCAGAATTTCCGGCCTTGCAGAAGAGATGAAGAATGATGGAGCAGCGTCCTGGTGCTTGGAGACCGACATCATAACCTTGGACTGTAAACGTATCAGGTTCATTAAAAGTTGTCCAGTGTTTCACCCTGTCACCAAATAACTGGAAGCATGTCTCGGCATACATTGCAAAGTCCTTTCTGCAAAATGAACAAAATTACAATATTTATCGCTAGCCCAAAAAAGAAAGACTAGAGAAATCATTCAGACAATTTTTTTTACAAAAAAAAAATAATTTTAGTTACATGATTTGAGGATCAAGCCATCCATTGTATTTGTCCTCCAATGCTTGAGGAAGATCCCAGTGGTAAAGGGTCACAAATGGTTCAATTCCTACAAATTAACATATATATCAGATTTCATATTGACTGATGAATCATATATCAGATTTCATTTATATCATGCACTACAATTCATGTTTAAACAACATTTTTCAATGATCTATGTTGAACCATGTGAAGATATAACCATAAAATTAAGGATACCTGCCGCCAGCAGCGCATTAATGAAATTATTGTAATGATCAACACCAGCCTGATTTATTTCTCCCGTGCCATCTGTTTTCAAGGCAAAACGTTAATTTTTCCACTTCTCATCGTTTTAAACGAGAACAGTTGAACAAATCGAATTTTGCTTTGGAGAACAGGATGATGGTAAAATAATAATGTCGGCAATGGAAAACTTACTAGGGAATATCCTAGACCAAGCTATAGAAAACCGATAAGCATCCATCCCCAAGTCCTTCATAAGTTCTATATCTTCCTGTTTTCCAGAAAATGAAATCAGTCACATCGGGGAACAAAAACAAGGAGTAACAGATGTGAAAATCGTATACTGGAAAAGGATCACTTGTGAAGATCATCACTTACAGGATATCGGTGGTACTGATCCACAGCAACATCAGCATTACTGCCATCAAGTATCTTCCCTGTAGCATAACAATAAACTGAAATGGTTAATTATCCTGGCAAATCTTGTTCTTTCACTAATAGCATTGGCTGATAAATTATACTGTATGGAATTCTTCTCTAATTGGTTCCAAAGCTTGATGAAATAACAGGTCTGTTTCATATATATGTACACACACACACTTCATTGTCCAATGATCCTTGCATAAATGGCAATGGAACCCAAAATTTTGGCCATTTTTTCATCTAGAGTTTTATTATATATGCAAGAGTAAATTGATTGGGCCTTCATGAGAAAAAAAAAAAAAAA
>JBBYHO010000006.1:5494390-5510681 GCA_038382025.1 Adansonia gregorii
GACTAGTCAATATGATTTTCAATAAAAGAAAATGCAACTAATAAATTTTTTTCTTGAAATGAATAAAACTAGTGAATTAAATGTAATTTTTTTCCCAAAGAGTAATTAAATAATCATTAATCATTTAACCCAAAAAAAAAGCCAAATGAAAGTTTTTTTTAATTTTAATTTAGAATTTTACTAAGGTGCGCTTCAAAAAATATTATAATAATATTTTCATTCAATACATTAAAAAATAATAAATAAAATAATTATTTTATGTATTTAATATGATGTTATTACTTAAAAAGTATTCATTAACAAAATATATTTATTATAAAAAAAAAAAAAGCGCGTTACCAGAAGTATGTGAGAATGTGTCCCAAATCGTTGGACCCCTTCCACCCTCCTTCGCTGCTCCTTCAAACTGGAAAAAAGAAAAAGAAAATAAAATTAATAAACCGAAAAAAAAAAGTCAAAATTATCAACTACAAGCTTAAGACTTTGTCTCGATTAGAATCTGGCATGTTACGAATAATTAATTTTAAGCAGCCAATACCTTGTCGTTTAGTCTTAAGTTCCCCCTTAAATTTCTTCCAGTTGTTTTGTCATTTTCCATAAGGGCTATAATTGCAAATAAGAATCGTTTTTTTTTTTTCTTAAATTACTTTTCATATAAGAAAGGAGATTTACTCAAAGTCATAGAATGACTTCTTCGAGTGACACATGATGTGACCACCTCCATGTATTTAATTTCTTATCTACGTTCTTCAAGATTCGACTGTTGAAAATAGATGAGTTTAAATATAAATATGTATTTTATTTGTATATATTTAAATTTTAAAATTTTTTATTATTTAAAAAATTATATTTTTATATTTTATTTATATGTATACGTAAAATATAATTATAAAATATAAATATTTTAAAAAATGAAAAAATCAAAGGGATTCTAGCATACTACTTCTATTATAAACTTTTTCAATAACTTTTCTTTTCCTTTTATGGGTTCACACCAAAAAAAGCAGATTCTTCTGTGATATTAAATTTGATTATAAGAATATAATATAAAAAATTAATAAAATTATAAAAAATATAAAAATATATGAATATTTAAAAATTTATATGATATTAATTATTAATATTTTAAAATTTATATAAATATAAAATATTATAATTATAATTATAATGAAATAAAATATATAAATTATTATATTTAAATTTTCGTAAATGCAGTGAAAGAAACGAATTGCAAAATCAATGAATCAGAACCCAAAATTAAAGAAAGTAGAGGGGTTTATCCAAAAATATATTAAAAGGAAGTGGTTTCTGTACAAAATCCAAAAAATAAAATAACCAAAGGAGAGAAGTAAACGGTACGACCAAAGACTTCCATAGTTGTTCGACGAAGCTCACGATGAAGTATAACCAACCAATCCCAAGAACTTTTACTTTGAAATATATAAATATATATATATATATATATTAAACTTAAATTCAATTTAATTTAATTAATCCATTTAAAAGAATTAATATTTATTGATTAAAGTTTAAATCTTTAACATATTTTATTTTTTATTTGAATTTTCTTTGAAATAAAATAATCGAAACAGGATAATTTCAATAATGGAGACCCGTGAGTGTGGTGCAGAAAAATTGAAATAAAGATAATATTTAAAAAATCCTAAATGGAAGAACTTGAAAGACTGAAACTTTCATGGATAGTTCTATCTTTGGATGCAGATAGTTGATCGTTTGATATAGCGTTATTCGCTGAGGAAAGCTTAGAGCAATGGGTTTACTTTAATTGCTAAGCAAGTCTGAGTTAAACGACGAAAGAAAGAGAGAAAACAAAGGGAAAGAAGCCCAACCTGGAAAGAAGCAGAGGCGGTTCCAAAAATAAAGCCCTTTGGGAAACTGGCTCTGCTAATATTCTGTGACAAACCTGCCTGGATTCCCAAAGCTACCAATGTTATAACCAAAGTAATGCCTTTCCTAAGCAGCAACATAGTTTTACACCCAATGGTTTTTTTATAGTTATATCAATGAGAAAGAAAGAGGGAGAAACGTGAATGACTGAAAACTGATGAATGATGATGATGGAAATAAGAGATTTATAAGAAGATTTTGGGTTTGGGTTTCAATTTATAAGAAAAGTCGAGAAAAGAGGAAATGTGAAAAGAAAATATGCATAGGGTTGTTAAGGAAAAGAAAAAAAAAGAAAAAGAAACAAATGTGGAAATGGAAATGGTGGCAGGCTGCTAATAAGATGGTGGTGGTGGTGGTGGTGGTGGGCAGAAGGAAATTCAAAGTCTTAAGTTCACACTTTTTTTGTATTGGTGGGAAGGTTTGAGGATTGCTTCATTTGCCACTTTTGCTTTTGTTTTGGTTTTTGTCCAAGTATTGCCCTTTTTTCCCCTATCATGGGGTACTTTTTTTTTCTTGGCTGTGGGGTGTTTGTTTTGTTTTACTTTACTGACAATCTGTAAGCTGGCTTGGCCAACCATGCAACATCTTCCCAACATGGCAACATTATTAATTTTAATAATTCTCAGGATTTATATCTTAATAGATATATATCTAAAAAGTGCCTAGTTAAGTTATTTTTGACAGTTGGATTGTTGGTCAGTTCAGGTGATAAATGATTATTATTATATATGTATATGTATAATGATTATTATTATATATGTATATGTATATATATATTAAATCTAGAAAATTCTCTTAACAGATTGCACAATTGTTCACAATAATAGTTTTGTTTTGGGTGCAAAAAAGGAAGTTACCATGAACAAAGCTGTTGTTTTTGCGTGTCCAAAACTCTATATTTGCTTTTCTTCATGTTTCTTGCTTGTTGTGTAATAGAATTTGCTGCTGTTGTTATGTCTTTAGTGATACAAACATCCTACCTTGTTTTGCCAGGTAAAATGCCACATTGGTGAAAAAGAAGATAACAAACCCTAAGGAGATTGATCACGTCCTATATCGCCGAGAAATGGCTAGAAAACATCAAAAATAAGGCTAGCTATAATCCCATTGTCATTTGACTTCAATCATAGTTGATGATTAGCAGATTTATTCGGACTTTGTCTTTTGCAATTTGGTCCACTAATATAGAATAATTTTCGTCTAATTTAACCAATAATTGATTTTATGAGGAGCTGCTTGAAAAGATACTCCAAATGGCTATACGGAAAGGGGGGAAACCTTTTCATAAACAAAAATGACATTGCTAGGAATTGTTTGAATGATCGTAAAGTTGATAAGGGACAAGTATGGCATTCAGATGCCGACTTGATCCCTAATATTGGTCAACAGGTCTATTTCATGTTCGATAATTCCACCTTATAGAACAGAAAAGGATCTATCAAAAATAAATAGTTGTGAGTTGAGGTATTATTTAGATATATAAGTGTTAAATATAAATACGTATTTAATAAAAATATTTTTAAAATTTTAAAATTTTTTAAATATTTAAAACATTATATATTCATATTGACATCTAAATATATGTTAGATACAAGTATCGATATCTATAACCATAAGTTAAAAAATCAATCTCCATCCTCATATAATATATATATATATAATGTAATATAATATAATCTACATTTAGATCTTCTTAAAACGAATATCCATAGAGAGAAGAAAATCAAATTTCTATTAAAAAAATATATGAATTTGATAATTTGACGAGGCTTACACAGATAAGAAACAGTGGTAATTTTGGCAAGTAAAATCTAGTATAATTGTTTAAGGGCTTCAATTATTTTCCTTTCTTGTATTCCATCTGTGCATACGAAGGATAAGCTGTCGTCATTTTTGGAGATCCTATTGATGTCTTGAATAGAAAGTCAACGAAGCTCCAAAGGTTGTTAGGTAAAGATCGAGAATTATTTGCAAAGATGGATGATGTGTGAGGGTAATCAGAATTTTATCTTTGGGATGTGTTTGAATATTTAAACGAGTCTGTCGTTTAGGAAGCATAGGAAGAATAATCGGAAAAATATTAAAGGCTGTCAATGTTTATGATTTCTTTTACTTTTAGACAACGGTTATTCACCTATTTATGCTTAACCTTGAATGCTTAGAGTGCAACTTTTTCGTATTTATCTTTGGAATCACAATCATACAAACCTAGAACAAGAAGTCAGCAGCTTCCTTCACGTTGTTTATTATCGATTCCAGTATATGCAAATTGCTAAGTAGCATGAAAACGAAAGCTTCTGGTAAATATTGAACAAGTGATTTCAAAATCTAAGTCACTTATCAAGTTCTTTATTTTTTTTTTCTTTTTTAATTTTATTTCTAAGCGAAGCTTGCTTAAACTTTAAAGCAACGTAAGACATGCAAGACAAGCTTATCAACATTAGTTAACACGTGATCGTTATGCTATGCAAGTTTAAGCAATCTTTCCTTAGATATGATATTCATATTTTATGCCGAAGACATCCAAAGGAAAAAAAAAATTGTAAATTATCAAGTTGGCAAGTAGCTCAGTTCTGGTTTCTTCTTGTCGATTTCTTATCAATTTCTTGTATGATATTGTCAGAATCCCATTCAAGAAAAGGAAAAGCAAGGTGTACGTATTTATATATCCGGATTCCAGATGACTAATTGAGTATCGGACGTTGATATATATATATTTTATATACACATATTTAATTTTTTAAAATTTTTTCATATATTTGATATTATTATCTTATACCTTTGTCCAAATTATGTCGATTGTATGTATAAGAGAGAAGTACTTTAAAAAGATCGGATAAAACAAAAGAGTATATCTATTATGAATTTAGAGGTGTCTTTGGAATGAGTTAAGTCGCAGTTCGAAAAAATTTTAAATTTCGAATTTGATTCAATCTAACTCGTAGGTTTGAATTTACTATTCACTTATTAAAAATATTAAAAAATTATTTTTTTATATTAATATTTATTTATTTTATAATAAATTTAAATAAAAATATATTATTTTAATTACAAAACATTGTTTTGATCAAATCGGGTAAATTCAAAATAAAAAAAATAAAAATTTAAAGCCGATTCAAATTAAATGGAATCAAATAAATAATTTGATTCGTATACAACTCTAGGTTAATTTAACTCAAGAAGATTTTAAATGATTGCAAAACAGTGTTAGCAGCATTTTTTTTTAGTGCTTATCAGATTTTGGAGAAAGTAAGTATGAATTATTGAGAGAGAAAAAAAACAACCCCCTTAATCAAATTTTGCATGAGAATTATAGGTTACGATTTGCTGACATTGGTATTTATACAAATCACAGAACAAGCTACTAGATTTGAAATATATATATATATGTATATTTATTTATTTATTTATGATCAATAATTGCAAAATAGTTTATTTCAATTTCCATGTGAGTTCATATTTAAATCAGTGTTATTTTTGTAACTACTTCTAATCAATTACTATGATTTTTCTTTGTATTTTTTTTTATTTTAGCAAAATTTGTTAGAAAGAAAACAAAAATAAATTATAAAAATGAGCTGCCAAAATGAAGCATTAGTCTTTTCTTTTTCTTTAGTAATTAAATTATAATAACAAGAAATATTTTGAACCAACAATCTTTGGAAACTTAGCAATTTCTAACCTAGAACCAAATAGGCCAAATCAAGTAGATGCCAGGAAGTTCTTGAACCATTTAACAGAGTCCTTGGGGTATCTCTTGAGGTTGTCATTATAGTCCACAAAATATAGACCGAATCTTGAAGAGTACCCAGCAGTCCATTCCCAGTTATCCAGCAGAGACCATGCAAAATACCCTTTAACATTGCAACCATCTTCCCTGCAAAGTCATGAGTGAGATACATGCATCTGCGTTTGAATATATGTCACATATAAATATTGAAAAAAGTGTATTTGAAAAAAAAAAAATGAAGAACCCCGGATACCATCTGGTATATGTAAGGGCATCATTAACGTACTTGATAGCAGCAAGCAGGTTAGTTAAGTAATCAGTGTGATATTTGATTCTTTTCTCATCCTTCAAAGCTTCTTCAATTGGGGTAAGCGGGAAATTTGAGTCATCCATACCTTTAATAACAGCACAAGAAGAATGCAAATGGATCATCAAAGAACTTAACTTCTATGGTTACGTTAACTAACATCCTATATACTTTCCCTTTGGATTTAGAATATTACCATTTTCTGTGATAATGACTAGAGGGTTCCTATACTTCTCCTTGACGTATTTCATTACACTTCTCATGCCATAAGGTACAATGTATAACCATATAGAATTTGCCTGAATATTTGACACAAGTTAAAAAAAAAAAAAGAGGATCATTATGTAGAGAAATGAAATTAGATTTTCTATTTGATTGTAAAACAAGTAAGGAGAATATCTGTAGAATCAGTAGTTCCCGTAACAATTGACAAAAGTTCGACTTGTATACCTTATCTCCTATAGGTTTCCCATCTTTGAAAGCTGCATACGTTAAGAACCAAGCAATATATTTAGTTAATGGCTAGTATATAGCAACAAATACTATAACAATTCCAAGTTATGAATGAACTTAATATGTTTGTATCTTCATATTCTTCTAATTATCTTCACATATGGAAGGATGCAGCTTACTTACGTACAGCATAGGCGCCGGCATCTGTTACACAATCGTTAAGTAAATCAGCGAATGAATTAGTTGCATTTTCACTTCCATAATATGTAGTGTAATGATTGATGCCAACAAAATCCAATGATCCCTTAAGAAGAGCTGACTCAGATTGAGCAAAAGTGGGCAGCCGACTTCCTACTCTTCTTCTCATTGTGCTTGGATAATCTCCGAACATCAATGGATCAAGAAACCTGCGGGAATTATGGTGTAACATCATCCTAATAATAGATAACTGGATAACTACAGGAAGAACCTGATAGAATTTGCAAGCCTCACTATCAGAAGTATAAAAAATAAATTTAATGTTCCTAATTAGTTAGCTGTCCATTCTTTAAGCAAAAATTTTGTAGATGATTGCAGTTACCAGCCAAGCTGAAAATCTAGGGCCCTTTGAGTTGCTTCGATGTTTTCTGTTGCATTTGTCGCGGGTTCATACCACTTAACATCCAATGATATCCCAACAGATCCATTTTGTTTATCCTGCATGGTCAGAATTGATCTTAGATGGTAGCTTATTTTTAGATAATGTAAACTACTGATGTTGCCTGCATGGACATGGTCCGAACTCCGAAGTGAACCAAACAGCTGGTTCCATCTGTTTTCTATATCTTTCAGGCTCAAATTTCTTGAAATGTTTCCCTAGTTTCTTGTTTCAAATTATACAACAACCAATCTGAAAGTATCCCAAATTTTTTACCTTGTAGTTTTTCCTGTAAATATCTGCAACTTTTGCATGAGAGAGTAGAACATTGTGGGCAACTATATAAGGCTCTGTTGTAGAGTTTCCAGTCTTGCACAGGATAGTCGAGCAGCGCCCCGGTGCTTCAAGTCCGACATAATAGCCTTCTATGGCAAATGTATGAGGTTCATTAAATGTGATCCAGTGCTTCACCCTGTCGCCAAATTTGTCAAAGCATGTCTTGGCGTACAAAGCGAAGTCCTCTCTGCAAATGTCCAGGTCAGTCATGTGTATTACTCCTAAAGATTAAGGACTAGAATATACAGACGATTTTCAATAATCATTTTCATGTGTAAGAAACATCCTTTACATAATTTCACGATCAAGCCATCCGATGTACTTGTCTTCCAATGCTTGAGGGAGATCCCAGTGGTAAAGGGTCACATATGGTTCAATTCCTGCACCATAACACACAATCGAAAAATGCTTCTATATATATCAGATTCTTTTGGTCAGAACAGAAATATGATATTGCTTGCATAAATAATACCTTTAGCAAGTAGAGCATTGATGAGATTATTATAATGATCAACACCCGCCTGATTGATTTCTCCCGAGCCATCTGTTCCATGAAAAAAAAAAATTGTTAGAATTTTCACAAACTTCGATCCCTTACTTAATAAAGCTTGACTGCAAGTAAAATTGACAAGCCACTTTTCTCAAATACCAAAGATAAAATAACAGTCAGTAATGCAAAAATTACTAGGGAATATCCGAGACCAAGCTATTGAAAACCTATAAGCATCCATCCCCATGTCTTTCATGAGTTGTACATCTTCCTGTTTCGAGAAAAAGGAAAAATGTGATTGGGAAAGGAGTATTTGACGAGCAAATTGGAGATGTTGGTTAGTTCAATCGTCGAATATACAAATCATGAATTTTGTTAGGCTTACAACATAGCGATGGTACTGATCCACAGCAACATCAGCATTACTGCCATCAAATATTATCCCTGTAAAACAATGTTTAAGTACAACAGTAAATTGACCTGCAGGCAATCTTGTTCTTTAACATACTTTATTAGCAGATACATCAGATTGTCAAAATCTGGTTTCTTCTTGGTTTCTAATTTTACTGAAATGGTATCTGCAACGTGGATTAATCATTAATCAGAAACTATGTCTACCATGTTTTGGGTGAATCTCAAATACGGGTATATGTCTAATATGAGTTTATACTCAGATGTTTTTTTTTCTAAGTTTTTTCATCATGTTGTGGACAAGTGTTAAATACGGATATTTTAAGGAAAATGAAGCTTCCAGGGGTAATGTATTTACCCGTAGAGTGTGAAAATGTATCCCAAATAGTTGGTCCCCTTCCATCCTCCTTCACAGCTCCCTCATACTGGAAAATTTAATAAATAAATAAAACCAAAGTGATAATATTTCAAACATTAAATTAAAGTAAACCAAGTCAAGTTGTCATTATGATTCTTGTTTGACTTCTTTTGCAGTAAAGCTGAAGAATTTTTAACAGCAAGAAATACTAGTAAGAAATTCTCCTTGGTTGTTGGTTTTTCATTTTCATCAATAATAGGGGCAAAGGGGAATCTTGCTTTGCGGCCCTTTTAGTATCTTTATTCCTTTCATAGAAAGAAAGGATTGACTTTGGCCATCTCCAAAGAATTTTTCTTTTTATTATTTCAAGGTTTCATATTTCATTGTGGGAAACATTAAGTTTCCAGCTCAACATCTATAAATAAGAAGAATAGGAAAATTTTATATTGTTTCAATTTTTTTTCCTTTTCATTTTAGGTTCGAATAAGGCTAACTTAAAAGAAAAATAAAACAGAAACATGAATTGGACACTTAATCCATATCAGTTTATGCCATCATCTTTAAAATATGATTAAATATAAAATTTGAATTTTATCATTTGCAATTATTTTTCCTTGCATCGTATTTGCATGAAACGCTAATGGTGCAGATGATACATGGTTGTACTTGTTTTTCCAGGAAAAAACTTGGAGCAGTGGTTATTTTATATATTCTATATATATATATATATATATACACTTTTTTTAGGTGCTATGAACTAAAGAGTTAGACAAAACTAAAAATACCCAAATCACAAACACAGTTTTGTCTTGAAAAGGATAATAAACCGAAAAAGAAAAGCATTTAAAAAGAGCAACCTGGAATGAAGCAGAGGCAGTTCCAAAAACAAAGCCCTTTGGGAAACTGGCTCTATTAATCTCTGACAAACCTGCCTGAATTCCAACAACCACCAATACCATTACCAAACCAATACCTGTCTTCATATTCCCTTTTTTTTCTGCATAAATTTCTGGTTAAGCTCAGCTTGAGGATTGTTTTCAAATTTCCTCGTTTGCTTTTCTTATTTGGGTTTCAGTGTCTACGTAAGCATATTGCTTTTTCTTGTTCATCCCTCCTTTTTGCTGGTTGCTTCTTGTTTGTTTTGCACATGGGAACGGGCAACGGCCGACAATGTAAGCTTTTTGTTCCTTGTTTTAACCCTCTAATAGCTCCAAAACAAGTAATGTCTAGGAATTGGCTACAAAGGAGTTTGATCTAAAATTTTTTTATTTATAAAAAAGCTGCCATTTAAAAATTTTTAAAAAAAATTATAAATATTTGAATTTGATGTATGAATTTTTGAATATTATTTTTTTAAAATCAGGGTTTTTATTGATTCCTTTGATGACGTCGTGCTGATGTATATCAGCCAGGCAAAGCTGATGGTGGTGTTTTGGACCCTTGAAAAAGTTAAAACGAAGCAAGAATTTATCGGTGATGGAGAAAGCATGCACTAACATTACCAACACGCCGGGCTAAATAAAAAAAATAGAAAATTGATAATATTTTATTCAGATTTTTTTTTTTATATTCGATTTCGTCTCATTCCAATTGGATTGCAAAAGTAATTTTAATTCATATATAATAAACACGACATTTGGTTTAATACGTTTGTAATATTTATGCGTAAAAAAAATGACGATTTCTAAATCTCCCTTCAGAGTTGGTATAATATTAGCTAAAAGCCCAGAACTTGCACTGGATTGCCGCAGTTATGCCCTAAAACATTGACGTGGATTCTACATCAATCGCAACCCTGTCGGCCTGTTTGATAAGAGAAAGGCTGAAGGCCCAATTTTCCCCCTAATCCCTTAAATCCAAATATTTGTGTTGGCACCACCTAATTCATTCTCGTCGGCCATCTGACAGAAAAGGAAGTGGGATTGAGAAAAATGGCTGACGACCAAGAAGAGCCACCTCTTGCTATTCGAATTGACCAAACTGTCCGGGGACCTTCCCAATCCAATCCAGAACAACCTCCAGATGACAACGTTTCAGTTGGGGTAACCGTCATCACTGGCTACCTCGGTGCAGGGAAATCCACTGTAATCAAATCGACTCCTCAAAACTTTTATTTTTTTAGCTGATTATAGCTTATTTATAACTTTTAAAAGTTTCTTTTTTTTGGGGCGGGGGGTGGTGGTTTTCAGCTTGTTAATTATATATTGAATGCCCAACATGGAAAAAGGATTGCTGTGATTTTGAATGAGTTTGGGGAAGAGATTGGAGTTGAAAGGGCTATGATAAATGAAGGGGAAAGTGGTGCCCTTGTTGAAGAATGGGTTGAACTAGCTAATGGGTGTGTTTGTTGCACTGTTAAACATAGTTTGGTTCAAGCACTTGAACAACTTGTTCAAATGAAGACAAAGTGAGACTAACCATTTCACCCCTTTTTTTGTTTAATTACCTTTGTAATACTAAACTTGATTAGTAATAATTTTTGGGTTAGTTTTGGATGTGATGACA
The DNA here is from genome assembly GCA_038382025.1 of Adansonia gregorii. Taxonomy (NCBI): domain Eukaryota; kingdom Viridiplantae; phylum Streptophyta; class Magnoliopsida; order Malvales; family Malvaceae; genus Adansonia; species Adansonia gregorii. The sequence goes on from JBBYHO010000006.1 coordinate 5,505,526, forward strand.
ATTTTTTTTTTGGTTAATAGACTTGATCACATATTGTTAGAGACCACAGGATTAGCGAACCCTGCTCCTCTGGCGTCAGTTCTTTGGCTGGATGATCAACTGGAATCTTCAGTCAAGCTTGATTCTATAGTTACTGTAAGTAACTAAGTACATTTGTGGTCTTGAATCTAAATTCAGTTGATTGGATTAGATTGTCTGTGTGGCATTTAGACTCCTTGTTGTATTTTTCTTTCTGGGTTTAGTGTTCAAATCGCTGTCATCGTTCTCATCAATTATATACATATATGGTATTATGGAAAATATTTGCCTAACGTGCTGAATGCCGATTACCTGTTGAGAATGACATGGGTCATATCATCTTACAGGTTTTCTTTGTTTTGATAGGTGGTATCATAATTTCACTGTCTTATTATCTCCTATTGTTGCTGTAGTTTTCTCCTATTTAGTGTTTTGAACTGATTAACGGGTGTATTTGAGTACGTTATTTAGGTAAATTAATAGAAACTGAGTAGTATCTGCTGCATATTAGTTTGAGGTATTTGTCCTTATGTCTATTTTGTTCATGTTACCTACATACACAGCAGTCTTTTGCTTATGTATGGTTTAGATGTTGTGAGGTTTAAGTTATTGATACGTTGTTCTGTTCTGAAGTAAGATGACTTGAAACAACCAACGCCATTTCTTCATTGTCTTTCTTGTTTTGCTGCTTGAATAGGTTGTCGATGCCAAAAACCTGCATTTTCAGCTAAACAGGCATCGTGACTCTTCCTCATTTCCTGAAGCATTTCTTCAAATAGCATTTGCGGTACTTCTGATCTCTTTTCCTATAGGAACAACCTTTACAGTATTTTACAAATGGCTAGACCTCCTGTTTCATTTATTATCTGATATTTGTTGGTTACTTACATAGGGGTTCAATGCTTATATCCGCTAAAAGTTTTGTTGTCTCATGTAGGATGTTGTAATTCTTAACAAGGTTGATTTGGTTTCTCCAGAGAAGTCTGAAAATGCTCTCGAGGAGCTGGAGAATGAGATACGTAGCATAAACTCCCTGGCCAATGTCATTCGTTCTGTTCGGTGTGAAGTAGACTCGTCGCAGATACTGAACCAGCAGGCATATGATGCTATAGTTGGCCTGACAAAACTCAGTCATCACTTTATACATCTTCTTATAGCACACTATCCTCTATTTTAACTAATACTACTCTTTTTCCTTCCTCTGAGGTTTTAGCATGCCGCTCATTTAGAAGCCCTCTTAGAAGAAAGCAAATCTATATCTTCCACAGATCTTCATGATAGGGGTGTGGGCACCTTATGCATTAATCAGATGGAGGCTGTCGATCTACATAAGGTTGTTTCTTGGCACGGTTTAGTAGATTCATTCACTTACAAGTTAATGTAAGGGACATTTATATTGTTCCATGATTCCCGATACTATCTTTTAGGTCCATTTATGGATTGAGGAGATTCTCTGGGATAAGAAGTATGGCATGGATGTATATCGCTGCAAAGGGGTTTTAAGAGTTCAGAACTCGGATCATCTACATACTTTGCAGGTGACGTTACATGCCATTGATTTGCTTCATCAAAAGTAGTTATGCTTTTGGTGCTATCAACTTCTTTTTACAAACCATTAATTGCTGAAACATTCTACAGGCTGTAAGAGAGATATATGAGATTGTTCCAGCTCGCCAATGGAGAGAGGAGGAAAAGCAGATGAACAAGATAGTGTTTATCGGTAATATACTCTGCTAATGCCTATTTCCTCTAAGGCGAAACTCTTTCAAAAAATTAAAAAAAAAAAACATTTTACTAAATTCTTAATTTGGTTTTGCAGGTCATAGTCTGGATGAAAATACACTCACCGATTCCTTTCGAAGTTGTATTTGAGAACTTAATCTGAGTGAAACCCCTGTGAAATTCATTTTGGCAGAATCAAATAATACCAAGCTACTGTTTGAACTCCTATTAGTCATATATGAAAGCTAAACTAAATTTGAAACTGTTTAATGTGTTTTTGATATTTAATTATGTCATCTGAATAAGATTCTGTGTTGCTACATTTTTCTCTGAAACAAAATCGCGAAGAAAACTGGATGTTCTTAACAGTCAATCTTTGCCCATGTGAATAACGAATGTGCATGGAAGTCATTGCATTTTGGGCTTGCTCTCACGGTTTTATAGTATTGTATGATAATTTACATACGCGATCTGAATCTGAAACTTACAATATAATTGGATTTTCGCAAGAAATTACAGTTACTAATAATATGTTCTAAATTTTGGTTTTGTCATGAAGGTGGATCATTTCATCTTTCAAAATTGTTCATTTTAAATACTATATGATTATACAATATAAATATAATATAAAAATAATTAAATTATAATATAATATAAAAATTATGAATGTAATATAAATATATAAATATATTAAAATATTATAAAATGTCGGACGGAACGAAATGTTTGTCGACGGACCTAAACCTTGGGTTCGAGTTTTCAAGGTTTCCCCTGTGCTTCACTTGGCCACAGGTGAAAGATACGACGGCGTTTTCAAAACGATTTCTTCGTGTTTAACAAAAATAATTTACTTTCCGTTCCTCTGCCTTTTCCTCTTTAATTAGGTCGGCAAATTTCTCTGGAAGTCACCCTGGGTCTCTCCCTGGAAGCTGCTATTCAAATCTACGCTAAGGTAATATCTCCATCTCCATTTCCTTGCTTAATTATTAATTTGAGACCCTCCTCTTTTTCTTTTCTTTTTTTTTGGTTTCCTTTCATCTTTCCCTCATTTCTTACCCTTTGACTGTTATAAGATTACTTTTCTACGATTCTTTTTTACCTCGAAATTACTAAATTTGCAAGTTTTTCTGGGTTGCTTGATAATTGTATTTTGTTTCTGGGTTTGCGTCATTGTAACTCCCAGTTATATTTTCCGTATAGGTTAGTTTTCATTTTACTCTCATTGACCTTAGGGCTACATAGATTAGACCTATTTCTAATACGATAGTAATTTTCTTGTATTCGTTCTCAATTCATGATTCTATGACGGGAAGCTGATTTTTGAATGTAAAAAAAATATTTATCTTTTAATCTGAAGATTTTGAAGAATATTACAGTGTTAGCAAGTAGTAAGGACAGCATTGATTTTTGAATCATTTACTTTTATTTTCTTGAGCAGAGCTAAGTTCTTCTGGTCGAAACCCAATTTTTCTATTAAAGGAAAAATGGCATTGGTGGTCATTTGTGGACAGCCGTGCAGTGGGAAGTCTACGGCTGCGAGATGTCTGGCTGAAGCTCTGAATGAATCAGAGTGCAAGCAGACAGTGAGGATCATTGATGAAACTTCGTTTCATCTTGATCGCAATCAGAGTTATGCTGATATGCCTGCTGAGAAGAATCTGCGGGGAGTACTTAGGTCTGAAGTTGATAGATCTGTCTCCAAAGATAATATCATTATAGTTGATTCTTTGAACAATATCAAGGGTTATAGATACGAGTTATGGTGCTTGGCTCGTGCTGCGGGGATAAGATACTGTGTTTTGTATTGTGGTGTTGGAGAAATGCAGTGTCAGAAATGGAATGAGGAGCGTAGGGAGAAGGGAGAGGCCGCATATGATGATGCCATATTTGAAGATTTGGTTAGGAGGTTTGAGAAACCGGATAGAAGAAATCGTTGGGATTCGCCTTTGTTCGAGTTATGGCCTCATAATGGAGTAGAGAAGTCCTCGGTTGCCATTGCAGATGCTGTTTCTTATTTGACGAAAAAAGTGGACTCGAAATCACGCGACGTTAAAATTTTACAGCCAACCATTGCCACACAAAATACACGGTTTTCAGAGGCGAATTCTTTGTACGAGTTAGACAGAGCAACACAGGAGGTGATCAATATTATTGTGGAGGCCCAATCCCAGGCAATTGGAGGACCTCTTGCTGGTATTCCTATTGGCCAAGGTTTACCAAATATCAATATTTCCCGATCAGTTGGATTGCCCGAGCTACGTCGACTACGACGTACATTCATCAAGTTAACAGGGCAAACAAGTTTGAGTGGGCGACCTCCGCCTTCTGATGCTGATAGTGCAAAAAGGATGTTCATAGACTATCTGAATAGAGAATTAGGAACCATTGCTTGAAAGATTCATACTTTCATCAATGTTATCGAAGGTTATCAATCTGTTGTTTACTGTTACTTCCTCTAAAGAACCATTCTAGATTTGTCTCGGAATTCTTAGACGTGGCATTGAGACTTAATGAAGGGAACGGTTTACTATTTACAGGATCTATTAATGTGCTTGAATGTCATTTGTATCAAAGAAAAACAAAGTGTCCAATTAGTCAGTGGAACAGTGATAATGTACTCTGAAAATATGAGTGTCATTTGCATCTATAAGTGGAGGGTTGTTGTTCTAACTTTACATTTGGAATTTGCTCGAGTCCACCAAGTTGCTGATCAAATTACAATTATTGCAGTAATGAACAGATGGTTCTCTCCCGTGTTATTCCGTCCTTTTTATTTGAAGCATTTATATTTAATATATTTTTTAAATATAGATAATAAAAAATGATTTTTTAAAATTTTTTTAAATACATAAAAAATATTAAATATATTAAATATAAATATTTATATCCGTATTTTATATTCGTATTTGAATTCAAGTGTCGGGTGGTGTACTGCCGCACTTGATGATGACTACGGAACCGGACATGGAATTCTGTTGGGGTTATGGAGCCATGAAAATGATCGGTGTCTCAAAACTGGGATCACCTTCACCATCTCTGGTCCATTTTTTCATTTTGCTGACAGATTGGCCAAACCAGTGAACTTGGTTTTTCAGCCCAAGGAGAATAAGCTGTGTTACTGGTAATTGAAACAGTGAACCTTTACCAGGGATCATTGAAACCCAGCTCCTGAAAATTGAGATGTCCCTCATTTCCACGCACAGATCTGCTAGCAGAAAAGGACATCTTGAATGAGACCCTATCTGAAATTTCCACTTGAGTTCGACCTGTGGGTTAAACCCCCGCTCCCTGGATGAGCGAAATTCAACTTGTTCATGGGGCACAGCTCATTTTCTGCCAATGCAACCCTGGATTCTGACAAACCAACCCTCCAGATTACGTAACAAGCTGGATGGTAACTTTTCTTTTATTTTCAA
>JBBYHO010000006.1:5542641-5556258 GCA_038382025.1 Adansonia gregorii
TTTTTTTATTTCATTTTTGTGTAATGAAAAGAGCAGCAAACGTATTTGTTTGAGTTGTTCTTTTCAAGTTGGAGTTTTTACCTAATCTTAACTCGTACTTGTTTTAAATAAATAAAAAAGTTTTTGATATGAATAATGCAAACTTATGCATATATATGGGAAATTTTTAGTTCTGTTACATAGGCAGAGACGCTAGCTTTATTTGTACAAGCATCAATAAAATAAGAGAGTTCTCTTTTTTTGTTGGGTTTTATTTATTTATTTATTTTGTCTAATGTTTCCATCAAAAATGGGATCAGAAGCAAGTGAAAACAGAAGAAGAAGTGGTAGCAACAAAGAAATGATGATCAATCTTTCTTTGCAAATAGAAAAGTACCCAAGAAATCTTTTACAGAGATTCATGTCAAGTGAAACACAAGCTTCAACAAGAGGTGAAGAAGAAGAAGAAGAAAATGATGATGAAGATGTGGAGCTGAATCTTGGGTTATCATTAGGAGGTAGATTTGGGATTGATAAGAGTTCAAAGAATTTGATAAGGTCATCATCGATTGCTGGTTCAATACCAATATTTAGAGAAGACGATGCCAATACTCCACCGCCGGTTCCTTACCCAACTCTTATGAGAACCTCATCTTTGCCTACCGAGACCGAGGAGGAGTGGAGGAAGAGAAAAGAGTTGCAGACTCTCAGAAGAATGGAAGCTAAGAGGAGAAGAAGTGAGAAGCAAAGGAGTTCGAGAGAGAAAATGGAGGTGAATTTGTTGGAGGAAGAGAAGCAAGCTGGAAGGGCTAATAATATTGGGGTGGGATTAGGACCACCTTTTGGGTTGCAGAGGTGGGATGCCGATGCAAGGCGGCTGCAAGTGAAAGGTGGTGGTCGAGCAGCTTCAGTTTCACAAGGTTATCAGCAGCCTTGTTCTCAAGGTTCTATAGAATCGCAAGGGGGAAGTTCTTCTAGTATGTCAGAAATGGAAAATAAATCCCTTCAAGGTACTTTCTGCAACATTATCTATAGGGGATTGTATGTGCATTTGGTTTCAATTCTGAGATTTTAGGAGAAAAAAAGTTCTACAGATTGTTTGATACATAAGAAAATTTGTCGTAGATACTGATTGTTTATCAATTGGGTTTGACATTTTTTGGTTGGTCGTTTGTAGTTTCATATTCGAATTGGGGGTTGACTTCAGCTGAGAGATGGTGGCATTGCCACTCACATTTTGCAGTCACATTATCTTTACTATTTTCCTCTCGTCTTTTCTTCTAGGCTTTGAAGCTGAAATTAATGCTACCCTAAACCCAAAGTTGAAATCAGGACCAATGCATTAATGCACTGATAACCTTTGAATAGAATGAATTGTTCTACAATTTTTTATGAACAGGTATTACTACTATACAAATACAAAACCCTGCACAGCTTTCTGAATTATGCACTATGATTGAATGTGGAATGAGACCAATGGCTTCTAGTATTGGGCATACAGTTTTTAGTCAAGGAAACAAAGTCCTCGTTCGGCTTCATTTAGCTTATCCTAGTATGAGAATTCCTTTTATTCTAGCTGGCTGTTTCTTTTTATAGCTTGAAAACCCTTTTGAGGAAAATTCATTATTCAAATTTCCATGGGGCCTTACCATGTGCCATCTCTTTTCTAACTTTGGTGAACATTAAAAAAAGAAAGCGTAAATTACTCGGCTAAAATATGATTATATGATGTGAGCCAACACTGGGTATTTCTGTTTAAAATTTTGTATTGATCCGTGCTCAATTATCTCAAATTTTGTAATCCTGTGAACTTATTATTGTAACAAGGAATGTTGCTTTAACATTCAACTTTGGTTTTAAACTATTGTATTCCACGCATGTTTCTTTGTCTGAGACCAAAATGGTTCTGCTTTACTGTATGTACTATAATGCTGTATGACTGGCTGCAGTTCAGTATAGGGATAGTTAGACACATTAGATTTCCTGTTAGAAAGTCCTCATCACAAATTAGTGATTGCTAGTTAAACACTCTGTGGATCACCATTAGAAGAGAGATCAATGCACTAGATCGAGTTAAGGTTTAATCGATGTTGTGGAGAGAATAATTCCCAGGGGAAATCAATAGAGATTAGCGGATCCAATAGTATGCGTTTTAAACAGCAAAAAAGATTCCAACTGAGTAATGTACTTACATATCCCTGCCACTACATTTGATTGTAACAGGATTTAGATGCAAAGAGATGCGTTTTTAAGTGAATTATAAATTGAAATTTGTTAATCATGGGAAAATTTCAAGTTTAGTTTCCCGTTTGATAGCACCTGCGTTGTTATAAGAAAAGACTAATGGGGATTTGCTTTTTCTGTTATTCTTAGACCAGAATCCTCTTACTAGAGAAAATTTATAAAAAGGAGATCTGCACTCTAAACATATGCTTATGTACAATCTCATAAGTTAAAAAATCATTGATAGTTTCTTGCGGCAACATAATTGAGAATGACTTAATATTTCCAGTAGAAGTGTGCTTAGAGATGTAATCATCCTTGATTGAGGTTGCTTTCACTGCTCCTTCGATTTAATGTTCTTAGGATCACATGCATTGCAGGAACAAGAAGCTCCATTAGTATCCAATCCTTGCAAGATCAAGGCAATCGAGAGGCTATGGGTTCTATGGGGATAAAGACAGGTGAAAAAGCCAGAAATCCTGGAGTGGTGGTGGGCGAAACTCTGCATAGAACGGTTGAAAATAGGGGGAAAGAAAGAGGGAACGCGATGGAAGATATGCCTTGTGTTTTCACAAAGGGAGAAGGTCCTAATGGGAAAAGAATAGAAGGCATCCTATATAAGTATGGGAAGGGAGAGGAAGTGAGGATAATGTGTATATGCCATGGCAGTTTCCTGTCTCCCGCAGAGTTTGTCAAGCATGCAGGTGGTGGCGATGTCGATCACCCACTTAGGCATATAGTTATAAACCCTTCCTCTGCTTCCCTTTTGTAATGCGGAGTCGATGGCACCCCCTCAAAAATGGGGACATGAAATTTTAGAAAACAATTTGTTTTAAAAAAGTTTTTTCATTTTGAAGTTTGCAATAGCTAATTCACTCTTGCTGATGTCTCCCAGTAGAGATTTTCGACTGCCTCTCATTGGATCTGTAATTTCCTAGAGTTTATGTTCTTACCATGTTTATTAATAATTTTGGTCATTTCATCTAAAGGATGACAAGTTAACAATCACCTTAGATCATACCAACATACAACGTGCAATGGTTAACTCTAGGTAGGAATGAGGATAGTAATAAACAAACATCCTTCTCCGGAGACCATTACCGGCAAGGTTTCCAGCCAAAATGTTTGCCAGGAAGCTATCTAATCTTGATACCATCAAAATGAAGTAAAAGATCAAGATCCCTGAAGGTAAAAATCCAATATTTAATAAGATTAAACATTGGTTTCCTAGGTTGTGGCAAATCACAGAGAAAGCTCAAAATTGGAAACAAGGAAAAGATTAAATTGCAATAGTAAACCTGCCTCAGTCAACATTACAGATGCAAGGTGAACTGGCAGACATATATAAAGCAACCTCCAAAAACCATTTTCCGCCTAATATTCAGCCATCTGTCTTTTTTTTAACCCCTGAACTTAAACCTAGTGATGTTCCAATTCTGATTTTAGTTGCGAAACAGAGTACAAGTTTGTTATGATTTGTACACTTAAGCTGTTACTTCTAGAGCACGGCATGCACCCAGAAACCACATTATCTTACTGAAGAAGGTTGAATTCGTTTCAACCTTCGGACAACTTGCCTCATAGTTGGCCTGGTTGAGAGGCTATCAACCGTACATGTGATGGCCAAGTGCAGCAGTTCTACCAGATCATCATGAGGACCTGTATCCCACAACCCTGTAGTGAACACATCCTTTGCCCGACCCTGTCGCAGCAGCATGCAGGCCCAAGAAACAATATTGAAACCATCTGCTTGCGAGGAGAATGAAGGATCCAAAGGTTTCTTATCTGATATCAACTCAAGCAAAACAACGCCGTAGCTGTAAACATCAGCCTTCTCAGATACACGACATGTCATAGCATACTCTGGTGCAACATATCCAAACGTGCCAGCTACACCGGTTGTTGCATGAGTTTCAGAGGTACCCAAAAGCCTTGATAATCCAAAGTCGGAGAGATAAGCATTACAATCATTGTCCAACAATATGTTACTCGGCTTGACATCCCGGTGCAAAACCTTTGGATTGCATTGATCGTGTAGATAAGCAAGTGCATGGGCTATATCCAGAGCAATCTTGTGAATAATCTTCCAATCTACAGCGCTTGTGGACCTCTCCTTAATAAAATTTTCTAAATTACCACCCGGCAAATAATTATATATGAGAAACATCTCTGTTTCACTGGCATGGTATCCTATTAGAGTTACAAGATTAGGGTGCCTCATCGTTTCAAGGGTCTTTACCTCAGCATGGAACTGCTGAACACCTTGGAACCTTCCAACAGCAAGCCTCTTCACTGCTACTAGGGTTCCTGGAGCTATTTCAGCCTTGTAAGTGGCACCAAAACCTCCATTCCCAATGCATTTGCCAGCACTAAAATTCCCTGTTGCCAGGACAATAGTTTCATATGTCAATGGAACCCCAATGTCAACGAAAGCTGTAATTTCCCTTGATTCAGAAACCTGAACCCTCGACTTTGGGGCCCATTTTCTGGTGTAAAAGAAGAGGACAACTAGAACTATAAGAACCGAAACAATGGCTGAGGCAGATGCTATGGATGCAATCTCAATGGAATCTAAACTTTTATTGACAGTTGTGTTACCCGGAGAAGAAACTGAATCTTCAGTGTTGGTTGTCATATCAGCAGATCGTACAGACAGTGAGAATACATGGTATGAATGAAGGAAAGGCTTTCCATGAACGCTAGTAGAATTCACTGCATTATGATTCAATGGTAATGACCCAGACCGGTTCTTGAAAGATACTTTAAGCGTAGAAACTGATTTCTTGTCAGAAAAACCAGAAGTAATTTCCCCCAAGTGTTTATTATTGTTGAGCTGAACAGAAGTTAGGTTTCTCAGATTGACAAGACCTTGTGGAATCTCACCGGAAAGTGAATTTGGTGAACGTTCTAACACTTCAAGGGAGCGAAACCGCCGAAAGCTAGAAGGAATAGCACCACTCAGGTTGTTCCTTGCCAAAGAGAGATGTTTGAGATGCTTCAACTGATAAAGCCCTTCAGGAATCGGACCTCTAAGTTTGTTTCCACTTAGGTCAAGTAAAACAAGTGACTTCAAGTCCCTGAAACTTTGGGGAATAACGCCTCCAATCTGGTTCTCGGAGACATCCAAAAACCTAAGGGATCTGCAGATTGCACCAATTCCTGAAGGAATATGACCAGACAATCTGTTATTGCTAACATTAGCAATCATCCCATGGAGCTTATTACAATTTCCAAATAAACTTCCAGGAAATGATCCAGTGAGATTGTTTCCACCAGCAAGAAATGCATAATCAGTCTGCTTCCCCAATCTTGTTGGTGCAATTGGTAGCTTTGGGAGTGAACCAGAGAAGTTATTTCCACCAAAATTGTGAATCAGCACATCTTCTGAACCAGAAAATGGCAACGTCATTGCAAGACGTGTTTTATATGTAAAGAATGACAGGTAAGCAGATGCTGGATCATGGGCTTGGAGAAGTTCATAACCCAAGGAGAAAAAACCGGGGCATACACGGTAATTAAACATGGGGATTGATCCTGACATGAGGTTTCCACTGATATCGAAAAATGCCATGCAAGGAACTCGAAGTTTCACATCAACCTCCCCAGTTAGCCTATTGGAGCTCAAATCTAGATGATGTAGTTTCTTGCATCCATTGAACACTCCAATGATATCCCCACTAAAGTGGTTCTGAGCTAAGTTCACAATTTCCAGGTTCTTACAACTGCTCCAATTTCTCGGTAACTTCCCCTCAAGATCCGCCCCGGGCACCCAAATTATTTTAAGCTTCGGAAGGGTTGTGATTCCCATTGGAATGGAGCCTTGAAAATGATTACGCTCATCAGTAGTATGAACCGGCAATTTAAATGGCAGCTCTTCACTTGAATACTGCCCACCCGGCATGGGATCAAAGAGATTAGATAGGACAAGAACGGACAACTGAACACAATTTCCAAGCTCCGTGGGGATAAAACCACTAAGACGGTTTCTAGAAACGTCAAGAATCTGAAGCTTATGCAGCTGACCGAGCTTATTAGGAATAACACCATCCAACATGTTAGAAAACAACAAAAGAGTCCGTAACTGCCGACAATTCCCCAAACTACCGGGAATACTCCCAACTAGGAAATTCCCTGACAGATCAAGATGCTCTAGATACCGACAATTACTTCCAAAATGATCAAGAATTGGCCCATTTAGCTGATTATTAGACAAATAAAGCCCTTTCAACTTAGATAAATTACCAAAATAATCGGGCACAGACCCCTTCAGCTTATTCCCAGCTAAATTCAAAACCTCCAAATCCACAAATTTTGACAAAGACCCTGGAATCTCCCCTTCTAGTTCATTAAACCCGAGATTCAAAACCCGCAAATTTCTCAACCCCACAAATTCGTTAGGCAACTTTCCAGTTAATGAATTCCCTTCAAGATCAAGTTCTTCTAATTTCTCTAGACCCCATATTTCTAAAGGAATTTCACCAGCAAAATCATTAAAAGCAAGAGATAAAACTCTAAGCTCAGTAAGTTTCCCAATCAAAGGTGGCAAGTTTCCCACTAATTTCCCCTTTGAACACACTCTTCTTCTCAATCCAAAACCATAAAATGGAAACTTAGACAGCTTTGAAGAACGAGAACATGCTGTAGTAAAGTTACCTTGAGAAACTTCACAACAAGCACCAGGAATATTGATGGAGATGACCTGAGACCTCGAATTGCATGAAACTCCAAACCAGGAGCAATGATTTGGGTTCTTAGAAGAGTTCCAGCTTGAAAGAATCCCAGAAGGGTCAAAAACAGAGCTTTTGAACTCCAACAGGATTCGTCTCTCGGGAACCAACTTCCCTGAAACTAAGGAGAAGACAACAAACAGTTGACACAGAAACAAGATCAAATCTTTACAGAACAGATAACATTTCATCTTTGTTTCCAAAGAAAACAAAAAAACCACCCAACAAGAAGAAGATCTCTCTGTTCTTGAAAGAGTCCACCCAAAGAACCAAACCCCCACTCTTTCTGTTCCCCAAAGGAAGAAAAAAAAAAACTTGATTATTTTCGGTAATAAACAACAAAGGTAAATGCTTTCGAGTCCTTGGGGAAGAAAAACGCGTTTCTTGCTGTATTTATTTGTTGATTTGTTTATTTTCTTTCTTTTGATTCTTCATTGATGGAGTTGTGGAAAGTCTGAGTCTTGAGCTTTTGTCTCCATTTCTTCCCTTTTTTTTTAATTTAATAATTTTTGGTTTTTCCTGCAATTGGAGTAAAGGAGAGGGGCCCCACGAAGACTAACGTGTGGGGGTAGGTGGGGTCCATTTGCCGGTCAATTAATGCATCAGAACCGTCAACAACACACGGCGGCTCCCGGAAAGACCAGATGTGTTCTGGGTCCCACTCACGTTCCATCTATCTTTTTGGTCTACGTGGAATATCTTATCTCTCACCTAAAACTCTGTAAACGCTGTCGTTCCATTCACGAGAAAAAAAAAAAAAAGGGAGGGTGAAAGTTGAAACTGAGCACTACAATTGAAACTACGCGGGAACTTTTATTTATGCGGACGCCATCCTATCGTCATTGTGACGCATTAAAGGATATTGTATTTGGGTTAAAAATGATTTAATTATCATTTGAAAAAAAGTTTTTACATTTAATTCATTATTTTAGTGGGTTCAAACAAAAAAAAAATGTATAACTTATAAAATTTAAATGTTATCTCAACCAAAATTTTTATATTTATTTTTAGCAAAATTGAAGGCTTTTAAACTTCAATTATGAGTTTTATTCAAGGTAATAATTGGGAATAACATGCTCTAAAAAGAACATTAAATTTTGTTGGATTTTCAAACCAATCAATAAAACATTGGATTATTCAAAATTTGGTAAGTTTGATTTTAACTTTTGATTAGGAGCTTGTCTACAATTTAAGAATGACGTCACTCAATTGTCTGGAAGTTGAGAATAGTTAGGTACAAGTTAATGTTGTTGTTGAATTATTAATTGTTTAATAGATAGTGACCAAGAAATGGGTAGTAGATTTTGTATTTTTATTTTTTGTTACTATAAAGAAAATTGGATGGTATTGTTTTGCAGGTTTTTCTTTTTAATAAGATTACAATTTTTTAATGCAAATTTTGGCTGTAACCATGTGAAGATTGGATTGCCAAATAAATTTTCCTTTAAATCTTAGAAGATTCCATGCCATTACAGCTAAAATCTTTGACATTAATTTTGGGTTATATATATATATATAAAAGAGATTATAGTTTAAGATAAAGAAATAATAATAAATGTTAAAATTTAAAATTTTAATATATTAAAAAATATAACTGTATAAAATAATTAAATTAAATTCGAATTCGAGTTAGTGTGAGATAAAAGCTTTTGGTGTTTGAGATGTTAAACTCTCCTCCTTAGTTAACTTCAAGCTTTTCTTTCAAGTTTATGCCTTATTTCTATGTTTGCTGCTCTTAAGTCCTTTAATGAGCAAAATTTCCCATTAAAGTTGGCTAATGGATAAGGCCAGGAGCCATGTATCTTTAAAAGGTAACATGTCATTTTCCATGGAAACTTAAAAGGCAAAATTTCCCAAATTAAAAAGCTTCCATTCTCATAAAGCAACTTTCAGGCAGGGTTTACAGTCTTTTATATCTTTAAAAGGTAACATGTCATTTTCCATGGCATTCTGGTTTGTTTGCCAGTTGGGGTTCGCAATCACAATTTAAATTAAAACGCTCCGAACAATTTAATGAATGTAAGTGAAAAAGATCTAATGAAGCTAATGTATTAATAAACTAGAGAAAAAAAAAAATTCACAGAGCTGTAGATTCAAAACAGAACTACCTAAAAAATTAGAACCCCATCTTCAAAATTATGGGGAGGCAGATGATTTCCCCCCTTCCCAGTCAGCCATTGACTCACAAGAGCTATGCGGAAGTTTTGATTCGATTGAAGTGTATCCCTTCAATGGACACATGAAAGAGCTAGTTCATGATGACAGCCTTCGTAGTTATGCAGAAGTTTGGGAAGGTTTTTTTTTTTTTTTTTCCCCTTTTCAGCGGGGAGAGGGCGGCTTGAGAGTTCTTCAACAGCAGTTTCCTCGACAATAGCCACAAGAAGAGCAACACCAATGCCAGCAGTGCCATCGCCGCCGTCGACAGGAAGGGAAACAAGGCGAACAGTTGCAGCAAGCTGATTTTGAAGTTACTGTTGCAGACGGCAATGGCTGTTGTTGTTGTTGTTGCTGCTGCTGCTCGGCTTTTTCTTCCTTAGAAACATCTTTTCCATTTTCCAAACTGCAATGATCCAATATGTAAATTACGTTGATAAGTTCCTGCAAGACCTAGAATTCATTGCAAATTGCATATAACAGTCACAAATATATGCATCATGAGTAAATAGCGGAATATTAAGCACAATATGCAGCAAGAAAATTGCACAATTTTTTGTTTACATTGAAGGGTTTCTTTTTCAAATATCTGCTTATATCTAATACTTTGATACAGTGTTAGCATTGAGGTAGGGAGAAAGAGAGAAAGTGACAGCACCATCCTTTTATGCTACGGTTCCAACAGTAGCAGCTTGGCCATGAACAGTAGCAGAACAGCGAGCGGCTACAATCAGAACAGTAGCATGATGGCCATGCGCACTTCTTTTGCTTCTTCTTTCTTCTGCAATAGAAAAAGCCGTATGTATATTCCTCATCGGACAAGGATTAGGCTTGAGATTTCTATATGATTATGCATACATGTATAAAACCTATGCGTATGCATGTTGAATCAATGAATAAATCATCGTACTGGGTTCACAACTATTGTTTTGCGCAAGTTGCGCTTTCATTCCAGTAGCATATATAACAATTGAGCATTATTTGCTGAAACAGAATGTTGTTTAACTTACATTGGAAAGGCGAAGGATTGTCCGCTGGTTCCAGTATCATCAGAATGATTAGAAATGGTGGACGAGTTCCAGGATACCATAGGATGTGTTGGTTTTTCCCCGATTGGTTCTTCAGCAGTGGGGGCTCTTTCATCCTTTACAGCATCATCTGATACCAAAGTTGCCTTGCTCTTGTCAAATTCAACACTCTTTTCGTTAGTGTCCACCGCTTGAGCAACAGGGCATGGACTTAACGCGATAAACTCACCCGGCTTGAAAAGTTCTCCGGATTTTAGGCCTAGAATCTGATCTCTGGAGAAACTATTGTTCCCTACTTGAATGCTAAATAATGAATCATTAGAAGCAATGCTCCAATCCGCAGGTGTTATCGATTTACTTCTTGCAAATACGGCAGATGGAATCCTACAAGGATCGAATCCTCCTACTCGGTCCATCACTTGGATCGGAGGGGATTGTGTCAACGCTGATTCATGCACGACACTAGAAACTTGAGATTTCGATATTGTACCCGCAACAGATCCATTTTGACATTCTTCTAATATGGAAGAGTTGTTACCAGGAACATGATGTTCATCAGGTTTAGAACAGGAAGTGGAAGTTATGACTGATCCGGCCTCTGATAGTTTTGCATCAGCTTGAAACCGATCATCCGTACATGAACCAGACGAAGATGAAGACAAAGACGAAGAAGACGATAGCCTTAGCTGTTGGGTTGAGACGAGTACATTGCCTTCGAACCTATCCATCTCTTCTTGAATTACTTCCGAATGTTTACTACTTTCAATTCCATCAAACACCTCCGGATTAAAGTAAAAAAGATTACTCTCAATCCCTCCACCTGGATAAGTATCTAAATGTTCTAGGTGCTTTCTTGAATGCCAACTGCTTCCGGCTTCCCCATCAAGTTCCAGATGTCTCCATGAATGCTTGCTACTTCCACTCCCATCACTTTCCTCTATGCCTGTTCTTGAATATTTGCTGCTTCCATTACCATGATCAAAGTCCATAACTTAAAAATATTTGTACGACGAGGAAGAAGAAGTAACAAACGGAAATCCCAAATTTAGGTAGGCACAACCATTTCCATGAAACTCAAAGTTCAGAGAATCTCAATGTGAAATTTAAACAGCTTCAAACATTGCCTGGGGAAAATAAAAATATAAATGGCGAAAATTGAAGGAATCTAGAAGGCATATATATGCAGCATAAAGCAATGAAATTGATATGCATATACTATATTCTGAAAGATTAATTCGGGAAAATTAATGATTCCATTCTTCACCATGGGAAAAAAAACACGTTGTTTGTTCTACATTGTACACAAATAAAATCTGGCCATTAAAAACAAATATCTGATAAGAATAAGATGTTGAAGAAATTTTGCAATCACTGTTTCAAATTC
Organism: Adansonia gregorii; assembly: GCA_038382025.1. NCBI lineage: Eukaryota > Viridiplantae > Streptophyta > Magnoliopsida > Malvales > Malvaceae > Adansonia > Adansonia gregorii. The sequence continues at coordinate 5,554,137 of JBBYHO010000006.1, forward strand.
CGACTAAAATTGGACGACATGAAATTTATTGGAATTTTATAACATTTTCTTCACTAATTCATCGAACAAATTTGTTTCTGACATTTGGCGACAATAAAACTATAACCTTTCGTCCCATTATAAAAAAAAAAAAAAATCAATTCGAGCACTGTTACCACAAACAGAAGCTGCAATCAGTAAATTGCTAAATCAATACAAAAAAAAAAAAATCGATCTTTTCATTTTCTTTACACCAATCATTAAGAAACTTACTTTGTAGCATTAGACAATTGCCGAAATCAAACTCGTCGGAGCCAGCCTCTTTTACTCATTAAATTTAAAAAAATAAAAGTAAAAGATTGAGAGATTAATCCCAACAAAAAAAAAAAAAAATTCACCCGTGTCTTTGGTGAAGATAGGGATAGAATTTAGCAGAAAAACTTCAAACAGATATTTGAGAATCAAAACATCAACAAAAACTGATTTTTTATTTTTTATTTTTTATTTTTTACGATTGAAAGATATACGATTGGGTGTGGATGGATTAGCGCCATTTTCTGAATTTCTGATTTTATTTTGTATATTTTAACTGAATTTCTTTGAATTCGTCTCCTCTTCCATTGGCAACCATGTTGTGCCACGTTTGATAAATAAATAAAACAAATTTTTTGAATTTTTAGTAAGCTTTAAATTAAATGAATAAGTCGTATACCTGAAATAATCTGGGAATATTTTAACACTTGAAGTTTGTCATTTACTTCAATTACAGCATTTACTACTAAAATTTCTTGTAAATTTATAGAAGAGAAAATAATATTATGTTAATTTTTTTCATTTTTAAAATATATATATATATATAAAAGTTCTTAATTTGAATTTTGAAATCTTTTCTTACCTATTTTTTTTATCTTAAACGTGTGTGTTAGATAATTGTTAACTTGTTGATTAAGATTTATTTATTATTTATTTATTTAAAATAATTAATATTTTTTATATTTAATTATAATCTTACATCAAATATTACTAAGTATAATTATTTGATACACCGATAATAGAGTTTTTTAACTCCATAAATAAGATTAAAAGATTGCTACATGTCTTTTTGTGTATTTAAAAAATAAAAATAAATAAATAAAATATGTAACAGCTTTTTTAAACATCGTTTAAAAAAAATTAAAAAACTTTATCCGTTAATGCATCAAATAATTTTCTTATTACTAATCATTTACCTAGTACTTAAACATAAATACATAATAATTTTTGTTAGCATAAATTTTAAGATTTGACGTTGACTATTTAAGGTTTTTCATAGCTCTTTTGAAATACTTATTTAACATTTAAATTATTTTTTAATTTAATAGTTCAATTCGATCGGTCCCATCGACTAAAACCAATTAAATCGACTTAACCGATGATCAGAAATCCCATCAGTTGAACTTTCAATCCGATACTTTCCTTAGCATACTCAATAGTTATGAAAGTAGCCAAAAATCCCCTTTCTCAGAATTAAAATAACAGAATGCTGCAGTTGCTAATCTTTTCGAAGCTTGAATTATTAAATGGGAAATTCACAGGTTACAGTGTGGGAAATAGTTTCAGTTAAAATAAAAAAAACACAAATGTCTAAGCAAAGAAAACCTCTTGAGTTTAATTTAGATTTATGAGGCAAGTGTCATACTTGGGCAGCCATCAATAGTGCAAGCCAAGATGTCCCTATAATCCCTGGAAATTGTGAAAGAATCGTAAACTTTTCCATCACTGCTCTTCTTGTATTCGAACAACAGGTTCGAATGGTCGAATGCCGTGAGTTTTACGAATCCGTAATCATGGTCTTTGAAGAAACTCCATGTGGTGTTCAGGGTAGTAAATTCTGCAAGGCCTGCTCCCCCACCACCGGCAACCACATGTATCGTCCCATTGAAGGTGCCTTTGTAATGGTTTTTCTCCTGGTTGGTGCATATATTCTGCAGCAGCCGATCAGTTGAACGGTGAGTAATCAAAGGAGTTGACTTTCAGATTAGATCACTGCTTTTATTGGATTGCATGCTGAAAGTTTGACGCATGCTAACGACATGTATTCTCCAAGCTACTAATATGCGACTAAAAGATACTATTTCAGAATGCTCGAGAAGAATATAATCAA
>JBBYHO010000006.1:5562579-5577959 GCA_038382025.1 Adansonia gregorii
TTTTCCTTCCATAACTATTGATTATAATAATATTTATTATATTTATAATTATAATAAAATTAATGTGAATGAAATATATGATCGTAATTTAAATCAGTTATGCAAGATGTTGGCTTGCATTAATTCAGAAACGTTTTATATAAAACGGTGAAGAGGGTCATTAGCCAAGAATCCAACACAAGTGAAGGTATAAACTTTCCCCGGAAAGAAAATGCAGCGAAAAATAGAAAACAAGATTGAGCAACCAAACTAGTGAATGTAAACCAGTAGAAACTTTTTTAAAGGGTCCGAGAGATTTATGGCTGGTTTTAAGCGAGGTTTTGAATGAAAAAGTGTAAACCAAGGAGTGGAAACGTGCTGAGAGAAGATTCCTTTTGGATCATATTATATTTTAATCAGAGTCCATACTCCGATTTTGAAAGATAAAAAATCAACTTATAAATGTTAGCAATTATTACGGCAGTGGGAAACTGGGAATGGGAAGCGCCGGCTGTTTTCCTTTACCGTTTAGGCCAACTTGTAACTACTGTCAGCAGCCAAAATCAGATTTTTACTCTACGATTTCGGTTCTTTTAGTTATCATTCATCGAAATATCAATTGTAATTTCGATTTATTAGGCCATTATCGCCAACATATCATATTACCCTTTTTCAGAAAATGGCATATTTAGCGAAAAACGTTAAGAAAGAAGTAAAATGCTCATCAAAAGATCATGCATATTATATATAGAATCCAAATATCCGATAATAAATCCAACAAGCAATGTAGATATTAAAGATGTCATCCAAAAATTTTGATCTAATGACAAATTTTTTACATTGATGGAAAGAATAATTCATGAACTTTGGACAAAAACCTTAAAATCAGATGACATATTAAGGTAAAATTTCCTGGTAACAGCACGATCTTCTTAAGAGAGAGGCTTTCCAGCAACAACAACCCAGAAAACTTCCCATTATGAAATGATGCCCGTCTTCTTCAAGTTAGAAGCAAAATCCACAACAGCAAAAAGACTACAAAGCAGAAGATCAAAGAAAACCAAAAGGTAAGCTAATTTCATTTTTAAATGTGTAAGGCTTATAATAACAGAATCAGAAATGGGCCAGTGACCATGTGATTATTGTCCACCGCCCGCTTTGGAAGAGTATGTCTAATGTTGCTCTGACTTTTTTTTTTTTCATTTTTTTTAAAGTACTAACATATATCCAGAGTTGAAATGAAAATATGATTCTCCAAGTAACTTTTTTATACTCGAAAAACTTTGAAAAACAGAAAAAAATACCCATATCGAACACATACCTTTCCGAGTATCATAGATTTAAGCAATAATTGACGAAATTAAAGAATGATTTCCTACTTCAACCAAAATAAACATGGAGAAGAGATAGTGGAAGTTGGTAAACATGCATGTTTGAATACAAATAATACATTTTTTGGAGAAAGAGAAGAAAGCTAGAGGAAGTATTGCAAAGCACCATGCTACTGCAAAAAGTCCTACAAAAGGGAAGACTTTTGGGGAAAAAAGTTAATGAAAATAAAGTGACAAGATAAGGCACAGTGTCATTTGCATACCTCCAATAATAGTCTTGGTTTGAATTTTGGGTTCCCATACCCCACTCCAGGTATACCCTAATCATGTCAAAAACACATTAACATATCAATTCAGTAAATTAAAATAAAGAAAAAAAAAAGGAAAAGAAAAGATGATGAACAGAATGTGTGTGCAATAGTGCAAGTAGAATTTGTAGTTTCTCTTGAACTAACCATGACCTAAGCAATTTGTGGTAGTGTTCACACCATCTCGGCAAATGCAAGAAAATGATTCATCCAGCCCAGAAAAGCCACACAAACCTCCACTGGTTTCACAGTCCTTACATGCAGGAGTATAGTATGAATCATTATACTGCAAGGAAATTCCAAACTTCCACTTCATGGGATCCCCTTCGTCTCCGAACTCATATATCGATGTGTATGATGAGCACTGGAGTTTTGGAAGATCCAAAGAATAACCTGATCCTATTTCCATTAGTGAGTCATAAACACAACAGGTAGATGTGGGTGCATTTTGTGGCAACCCAATTCCAGTTACCCCTTTGCAAGAATACAAACCACTACAAACACGAGAACCTGATCCGGTATCGCACAAATCCTCACTCGGATCAAACACAGGAGATGTGGTTGAGCAACCAAGCAGGACAAAGATATTGTCGCCTGTTAGAGTGAATGGGCTTGCTCGATCCAAGCTAAAGCTTCCAGAGTTCTGCATTGAAGAGCAAGTTGACATGAGAGGATCTGCAACAACAATAGTGCTGGTTGGGTAGTCAATGGAAGAAACCGTGTAAATGCCAGTACCAGTGGAGAATTGTAGGGCACCAGCGCTGCATTTTACATATCTAGCAAAGTAAGGGTGGCCACACCCAAATCCAGTGCCAAAGGGAAACTTAACCGGGATTGTACCACAAGTATCGTTACATCTACCATAGGTTGGGATGGTGCGGCCAGCAGCAGAAACTGGAACCTTATGGAGTTGGAGAAGCACGAACAGAATGCTAATGAAGAGGAAGGCACCTGGTAGAGGTGACATGGGTAAAGGGCTTTGAATGAGGAGAGAATTACAGGCGCAGCTAATAGTTTAAAGGAAATGTGAGGGAGAAATGGTATTCTTTTCGGTGGAAGTAATCAACTTCCAACATTCTTCCCCCTTTTCCTTCCTAAAAAGAAGCGCCTGTCGTTTTGTGCATTCTAGCTATAAAGCACCATGGGTTTTCATTACTATTTGACATAAAAGAAGGGGGTAAAAAAGCACCTAAAAGTCCATTTGGTAATAGTGCTCTGTCTGTCCAAGTTACTGTGACAATGTATGGATCCCCACTTCCAACACCTAAGAATGAAGAGGAAGGCTAAAAATATGCTGCCACAGAAAACATGTAGACTTCCTGTGGACCCTGCGACCTGTGGAAGAAGAATGTCAATTGTGTGAAAAGGTATGTTGCTCTGACTCCTCGTTATTTTTGAAATATTTATGTTCGACACTCATGTCCAATACATTTTTGAATATGAGTATAAAGATATGGCAATCCAAAGATCCTCCAAATACATAAAAAAACTTTAAAAAAAATAAAACATACTTGTGTCAAATATATATCAATAACTGACACTCACAGCTGAGTTCGAATAACATAGGTGAATAGAATACTTTTGGTAGCATTCATTCAAGCGAACAGGGAAGAGAAAACTGCCACTCATTCATGGATGCAGCAAGCCTTTTAAATTTATTTTTTTCATTGCATTTTACAGCATGTACAAAGAAAATGTATACTGCTCTTTCAAAATGATTACACTGAGTCAGGTTTGCTAAATCCTCTGTCAGTACAGGGCAAAGAATCAGTCTGTCATATCCTCCAAGATGGAAATATAGTTCACCTAACGGCTATGGTATATAATAGACGTATAAAAGACAAGGAAATATTTCCCCTCAAATTCGCTTAACACCAAGCAGCAAAGGAATCCTAACTAATCCCCTTAGATCAAATATTATTGAACTGGCATCAGATTCAAACTCTTCATGCAGAGGCCAAGGCAACAAGGAATCATCAATGATATAATGCATTCACAAAAATGACAAAACTAAAAGCTTTCAGTTCCCTAGACATCTTAGTATTTCAAGTAAGCTTCAAATTTCCTAGACATCTACATATTTCAAGTGAACATGGTAGCAGAAAGTTCATGGTATTGATGCCTCAAGACAAGCTGAATTCTGTCAGATTTGAAGTTCCTCACTGTTTCAAGAGTACTGCCAAGTGCAAATATTTATGCATTCAAACCAGCCCAATTCTTGAAAGCAATAAGCGCCTCCATTTTCCTAAAGCTCCTTCTCCTCAACTTTGACACTTTAAGCTTCTTATGCTTCTCCATGAACGCTTGCTTGTACCTCCACTTATCCACAAAAATTTTCATATCTTGGGACTTCTCCACGACTTGCATCACTGCATCAAAGAAACCCCCTTTAACAAGAGCATATAAGAATGCATCAACTAAGTTGTGATCAAACTTGATGCCTTTCTCCTTGTCACCAGAAACCTTCCGTTTAATCTCATTCCATAGCATCAAGACACTGAAATATTTCCCTGAAGTCACATAACCATTAATCAGGGACAAATATGTTTGATCATTTGGCTCAAACTGCAGGAAAGTCATCCTTCTGAAAGTCCTCCTAGCATCTTCCAACCGCCCTGCTTTACAGAAAGCATGAATAATCGAGTTCCAGTCATGAGTTTTTACTTCAATGCGGGGGTCTTCAACAGCTTCATCTAGAAATGCAGCCATCAACTCAGGTCTTTGATTCTCCATCAGACCTGTCATTATGGTAAGGTAACTCCCTTTCAAGTCAGGTATTCTTGCATCTCTCATATCCCTAAACAATGTAAAAGCAGATTGAAAATCCTGACTCGTCATGGATGCTTCTACCAGCATGTCATACATTCCTGCATCTAACTGAAGCCCTGAACTACTCATATCCATAACTAATTGAGTAGCTTCGGCAGTTCTATGCTCCTTGCAGTAAGCCTTTAAGATAGGCACATAAACTCCAAGCCCCACAGAACTTCTCTGAGCATTCATTTCATCAAGAATGCTGTGTGCCTTATCTGTTAATCCAAGATTAATACAAGCGCTAATGATGCCGTATCCAATAGACTTGTCAACCTCAACCATGGAAGACTCCAACTTTTGAGCTTCAATGATCAAACTAGCTAAACTCTTAATAACCCCATTTTCAAGATACCCTTTAACCACTTCACAATAAGTTTCATCACTGAAAGTCAAATCTTTCCCATTATCTTCTCTCAGACCACGCAAGACTGTGGCTGAAACTAAGTCTATTTTGCCTGACTTAACATAACCACCAATCAAGCTATTATAAAACAGCTTTTTATTCAAAAAACCGAACGCTACCATCAAATTTTCTAACTCATCTATCTTCTTTTCGAGCCCTTTTAAGGCAAACAAATAAGAAAGGAAACCAAAACTGGATTCGTCAGGCCGAACCCCTAAAACTGTCATAGTTGCCACTACTTTTTCAGCATCCGAAACTGATTTAAGTTCATAACAGCAACACTCTAGAGCAGCATTACAAGCAGCCAAATCAGGTTTCATATAATTCAAATTTTCATCAATTGCAATCCTACAACATTCCTCAAAAACACTTAAAAATGCAATCAAGCTACCACTTTTCCGACTACTATCAACAAGTATGTTACCCCACAAGCCAAAAGGGATAAAATACCTGTTTTTGAACATGCATCTTATAAGAGCAAAAGCAGGGGCGGCGGTGTTGGCGAAATTCATGGAACTCAAAAGGGTAGTCACAGTTTCAAAAGATAGCAACTTTGGGTCCTTTTCAATGACAAAAACCACAGAGGCAAATGCCCTTTTGAGATTATGGGTGTCTTTCAAGGAAGACAAGTGGGTGATAAGGGAGTTGGTAAGGGGCTTACAGGGAAAACTGCCGCAGGTGGTGATGGCCTTGAAGGATTTCCAGGCTTCATCAGTGTCGTGGGTGAGAAGAGATTTCTCAAGGGTGGTTTCAAGAGTGGTTTTTTGGTCTTCAGTGAGGGTTTTGGTTTGGGAATTGGTAAAGTCTTGAGGTTGTTTTGCATGTTGGTTTGATTTCAAGGCAAAGATTGAAGGTTGGAGGAATGAGTAAAGAGTTCGGGCTTCAGTTGTTGAAGAAGAAGAGAAAGATCTATAGAGGACTAGAGACACCGCATTTCTCCACATTTCTGCGCAAAATTGCAGACACTCCATTGCTTTGCCGTTGTGAATAAATGAAATGGATCGGCCGACCTGGTTGATTGAATATATAATAACCATAAATGCATAAGAACCTCCACAGCCAGCTGGAATAGCTCAGTTGGTTAGAGCGTGTGGCTGTTAACCACAAGGTCGGAGGTTCAAGCCCTCCTTCTAGCGGTAAGGGTTTTTTTTTTTTTCCTGTTGATTTTCCTTTTTTTCCTGTTGATTTTCCTTCTTTAATGAAACTGAATTTTCACAGAGTCAACGACCATGCGTATTCGACGGAAGCTTAAATAAATGGCTTGAGCGTGATCCGAAACAACGCCGAAGTCCATGTTTTTTAGCTCTTTGACAGGTCACAGGCTCCAACCAACTCACCTTCTTCAACCCTTCGAACAATCCCTTGAACCAGTCCAGCCCATCATCCTCTCGAAAATCGACAAGATTATTTCCATTTACCCATTTAGACATTGATCATTTAAATGATTCAATACGTTTACAAGGAGTAAATACTATTAAGAAAAAGATAGATCTTCCTCATTCCACAATCTCCAATTTCATTTATCTAAGAATTTGTATACATAACATTCAAAATAACATCATGAAAAATAAAAAACAAGGTCATTATCCAAATAATAGAATTGTCGGTTTTGTTAAGCACAAACAAATCATAGAGAAAAAAAAAAAAAGCACCTTATAACAACCAAATTTTTGATGATTTGAGGCCTTAGATACGATGAAATAACAAACTAGCTGCTGCCCTGAAGAATGTTTTGCGGTAAATCTAAGTTGTAAATTTCTAAAGCTGCACTTTTTTTCATTTCCTATGGCCAGCTGATGCCATAAGTATTCCAACAGCTGCAATAAACATGAACAACATGCTGAATAGCAAGGTATATGTTCTTCGTGACGATCTTCGGTACTCTCCGAACAAAATCACTCCCCAAAATGTGCTCACCAGAGGAAGTGCCTGATGCCGTGATCATAGCAAAGAATTAAAGTAAATTTTATGATTTTATATATGATGGTTAATCGACAATTTAAGCATTTGAATTCAATGTGACCCCGCAGTCATGCTTAAAGTGCAAGTCAAAGTAACAATGTGCCATTTAAATCGAACCTGAACAGCGTCTGCTGCTGCATAGCCTGCCGCTTGGCCTCCCATGAACTGGAGACCATTACCAAATCCACATAGAAGACCGGCCAAGAAGGCCCAGCCTCGGCCATTCCAGTCGTTTAGATAGGCCTTGAAGGATGATTTGGGTACTCCCAGAGCTGGATGGTAAAGGAAGCTGATGTTTAGGATGAGAGCGATTACGAAACAGGAGAGTGAGAAGTAGAAAAATGCTGTGTAAACAACCAACTTAGGAACCCCTTCTTTCAAAGTATGCCATTGATCGTTGGTTGCCAAGTTGAATGCCGGCGAGAAAAGGGAGAAACAAACTCCGGCGAAGAAAGTTAACGTCAATCCGATGAACATGCTCTTTCCAAAAACCTGCAAAGAAGACGTGATCAAGCCAAGACTAATAATATACCAAATGAAATGGTGAAGTGAAACTTCTAAGTTCCAACCTTGATTGACCTTCTTTTCTCAAGCTCTACCAGGAAGGTTGCTGTTCCTGGTTTTGCCTTGCGTGCAGGACCGGTCCCGTTCTCTAAATCCTTCGAAACTGCTTCTTCAGACACAGATGAAAGCACAGCCCTGAAAATTTGAGCAATGTCTTGGCTAAGAACACTGATCAATCTCATGAATTTGCATACATAGTAACAAACCGATGAAACAGCAACATGGGAATTATTAATGAAATCAAATAGTGAAGCTTTGCTTTTATTATTAACTGCATACTCTGTCCCAGTTATGTTATTATCATTTGACCAAGTGCTAAGCTTTGCTTTATTGTCGGCTGCATTGGATGAATGAACGGCTGATGCAAGACAAACAGCAGCAAGGAAGCAACCAACACCTGGGAAAAGGATCTCAGCTTTGTTTATTTTGTCATCTAAGAAGTAATTCAGGGTTGTACCTGTTAGAATCAAACCAAAAAAAAAAAAGAAAAAAGAGCAATCAATGAAGTCAGAAATGTTCAATTCTTAACATAGAATTTTTTTTAAAAACAAAAATCAAAGTTCTTTTTAATGTCAATTGGTAACCTATAACAACAGTCATGCTTGATGAAATCACTTGTACAACTGATAAACCAACAAAAGCCCAAGCATACTGTGTGGCAAGGTTTCCCAGGCTGAGAACCAACCCACCAGCCATTGCAAACAAAACCGAGGACCAATTATCCTGCATCAATTACCCTGAAAAATATTATGCCATTTTCAACACAAAAGAAAATATGTTGAGAACAACAATACATCAATCATTTAATTAGAATTTTTTTTAGCACAAAAGAGGTTGCAATTTGAGAACAACCGAAAAGGTTGTATGTGCTAGGCTTAAAAGATTAAACTTGCTAAATGTCATCTTTCTTAAGAGTGGCTGTACAAACCAACTGGATTAAACCTCGAGTTTTAGTTATTAGAATCTTTCCTGCTAGATAAAAAGAGTTTCAAAGTCCTATTGGACCAAACAAGAAACTTTCCATGTTCATGAAAGTTATGTTGCTCCAACTCTTCATGTTCTTGATGTATCTGTGCCCAATACATTTTTGGATATGGATATATGGATATGATCTTTTTAATGACACTCCAAATACATGAAAAAACTTAAAAATTTTGATCATTACCTATGTCAGATGTATACTCGTATCTAACCCTCTTACCCTAGTCCAAGTAGCATAGCATGAAAGGGAAACTAGATTAGAAGAGTTCTAACTAATGCAGAGGAAGATAGCAACAGTCTCATCTCTTACCGAGACAATTGATGATTTATTCAGCAAATTCTAATTACACCTTCTCTGGACTGCCAGAAGTATGGTATTATAAATTTACAAAAGTTAAAAGTCCAAAGCTTAATAAAACTCAAAAGCCGAAGGGTGAAACTCACCTGAGAAAGTTGAGAAAAAAAATTGGGTCTTTCGAACGAGCTGTCCCCTATCTGACCAAATGTTAAAGCTATAATGACAGCAGCCAAGAGATTTGTCATTGTATAATCAAGGTAAGTGTGTTGAGGAAGGCGACCTCGCCTTTCTAGGAGGGTGATAATAGCAGGCCATGTACCCAAGAAGAAAAGAGCAAGCAGCATGCAAACTATGGCACCTCCTTTGCTCTCCACTAGATACATGATCTTCAATTTACTACTAAAAATACAATCCTCTAAGTTGGACGCTCAATCGAGCAAGGAATGTCTGATAAACCTAAAACCATGAAAATATGTTAGTTTAAAACCTGGTTTTGTCCACTTGGACTTGGCCTTGCCCAAGCTTACCAAATCCTCACTAACTTGCTGACCTCTAAAGTTGCAGAGAAGAGTACATAATTCAAAGCATGATGTTTGGAATCTTTGGAAGATAACCTTAAACAATCAAGACTTGTCAATCGGTATCTTTCAAACTTTACCTTAAATACCAGAGCCAGACCAAAAGAATTTATAGAATAATTCAGGCGGTTGCTCCAAAGTATGCATTGAACAGTTTCTGTATAAAATATATATATATATATATATATGCTGATTCAAACTAAAATGATCGGTTTTATAGCATACTTGGTGAAAGCAGATTCATTTGACCGCAATCTGTTTTAAATATTTGTACTTTTCTTTCTTTATTTTCACCACCCATGGTGTTTAAAATGTATACAAATTCTGTACCGTGCAAGTCAATAAGAACCCCCGAAATTGACGCCATTTGGTTGAATATTGAGTGTATACATAATTGGAAGAACCGTTCAAGATTCACTGATTGACCAAAACTTATTGGTTTTTAGCTGTATTGTGTTCCATAATTGGAAGAACCGTACAAGATTCAAATTGCTGGTATTTTACGGAATCTGATTCAAGTTGCTGCTATTTTTGGAATCTGATTTAGTTTGGCTATATCTGGTTTCTTTTTTATTACATTTGATACTGCATTTATTAATAAAAAATTAAATTTGCTTTACAATAAAGAAATTTTCAAGATAGCGGTCCAACTGCTCTATTACCGAAAGTCAAAACATGACATAGCAGATACCGCTGGTTGTTTAAGGATATCAATAACCGATAATCAGTAACTGCTATAATTTAGAGGAGTGTACGCAAATTCTCAGTAATTGCAAGTAACGCTACTGTATAAAAATTCTGGAGTAAATGAAAACATGACATTTTGAACTTTGGAGACCCTTGAATTATGAAATAGAACCTCCAACCTGTGTTACTCGGGTTTTGAGTTTGAGTGTCAGATACGGATATATATCTTGTTGATGTCTTTTTTGGGGTAGCTGATCCGGTGACTGGAATACCTGCGAGGGAGTAGAAAAGGATCAAAGAGTGTCCAAGGGTAACTTTCGGGACACACTTCAATGCTCAAGTCAGCAGGTGCTCTATAATCTATGACAGAAGGGTGAGAGGGCGTTTGATCAGCCAACCCTCAAAAAAGACATCAAAATATCCGATATGGATATATTTAATTTTTTTTTCTAAAAAGATTCTTGAAAAATCATATCCTCATACTTATGTTTGGATATACGTCAAACACGAATACTTAAAGAAAAATAAAAAGTCAAAGCAATGCAACCTCAAACATTATTGCTCTTCTGTACTTTAGCTCTACAAGGAAGTTGACAGTTCCTGCCTTCTCCTTCTCTCTAGTGCCGTTCCCATTCACCGGCTTCTAGTGTTGAGAAATATCCAATCCTGTAACAAAAAGAATTAATGAATAAATGGCAATTAAGGTTTTAACACGATAAAGTATTTCTTTTTTTTTTTTAGTTCTTTGATTTTAGAACTTGGGAGGACAAATCAGAAAAGTAAATTTTTCTAAATATGAAAGCTAAAGCATTTTATGGAGGTATTGAGAGGTGATGGGGGAAGGATAAAGGAAGTATCTCATACTTGTGCATGGCAGGGTTTTGACAGGCATGCTTTGGCTCGTCATTTTTTTAAAGTAAGTGTCTAAGACATTTTAAGACATAAAAATAAAAATATGATCTTTCCAATACATGAAAAACTTTAAAAAATTGAACATACTCATGTTGAACACATATCTATATCTGATACATAAATCCGAATCTAAGTTTGACTCTGAGTAACATAGACAAGCACATGGAGATGGACTTGACCAGCAGGAGGCTAGCATTTGAAAGACAAAAGTGATGGAATCTTGAAAACAGAGAGAGGGTGAAAATTCGGTTTGAATCAGACTGTTGATCTTGGAGCTTGCTTTTGGCTGAATGGTTGGTTTTGATTCTTACTTTTCCAAGTCAACATATCGACAGCAATTGATGTAATTGTTTGAAAAATTGCAGAGAACAGAGTGCTAAAAATAATGCAGGATGTTACATCAATTACTTCAGAGGAAAATAATCAATGTAGCGTAGTAAATAAAATCGAACATGTGAAATAAAGAAATGCATCACAATTGGTCACCCAAGCCTCCTTATGAAACCTTCGCTGCATGCCCAGAATCAGCTACTGCAATGTAAACATGGTTAGAGAGTTCAACAGGAGCAGGCAGGTAACTTTCCTTGTTCATAAAAGACCAAATCAGATCAGAAATCCTGCAATTTACACCGAGGAAAATATCTGTGGTTTCAATTGTTAACTTTACCATAAGAATGCGATCCGTGACAGCTAAATCCAATCCCCAGATTTCTACTATTTGCCCCACTGACACTGATTCATGGCCATCCATCACCTAAGCATGGCCACCGCATTTATTTTTTTATTCAAGATAATAGCTCAGGGAAAATGAACAGTGGAGAGATGGGGGCACTGCAGCATTTGGAAGACGGGTTATATTCCTCGACGCTTTCCACGAAAGTATCTTTTCCCGTCTTTAAGAAATATATCAGACCTTTAAGAAATAACACAGGGAGAGTCCGTTTCAAAAATAAACTCAAAGCGAAAAGCGTATACAAGATTTGACTACCGGTGGCATATGCCCCCATTTTCTACAAATATCATGATCAACAGAATTTAACAGTTATTTTTGATAAGCGGGACCTGGCCCTTACATCTACAGCAATCAGTTGAAAAGCCTCTTTTTCTACTAGAATATCGCAACCTCGAATTTCTTTCCTCCATATGTGGTAGATAGCAGCAGTCCCAGTTAAAACGCAGCAGAATGGATCGAAATGACTTCCCTTTAAAATTATCTATAGTGCAATTCAAATAAGTATTCCGATTAACAAAGGCTCGACTGATAGATAAAGTGGATAAAGCCTGATTCCACACCTGCTTAGAGAAGACACAATAAAAAAACAAAGGAGCTCTGCATTCTTCTTCAGACTGACACAAAATAAAGAGTTGTGGAATGGATGTTCAAACCCCAGGAATTCGTCCCTGACTGGGTACTCAGTCTATCCAAAACCACACACTAAACTATGAAATGGAGCTTTGCTCGTCTTCTGTCTCAAATTTCTCCTGCTATCAGCAATCCATATAACACTATCAATAGTAAAATCTGCAGGTGTGATGAGCTTTTTCTTTTTCAATTTTTTTTTTTGGCTATATCTCTAAATTAAAAATACTCTTCCAGCTCCAGCTACACAGGCTTGGCACTCTGTCTTGCCAAAAACCAGATCGTCTCAAAGGATAAGCATGAATCCGTGCAAGTATGCAACCCAGATAGACCCCGAATCACAAAAGAGAGTCCAGGCATGTCCAAGAATGCAGGCCATAGTCCAAATCTTAAGATTTTTAGCCCCAGACCACCTTCATTCTTGGGATTACAAACAAAATTCCAGCTAATTTTAGCTCATTTTGCGCAGTCATCCCTTCCCTCCCATAAGGGCCCACAGCACTGCTGATCAATTTTCTTGATTACTCTACCTGGCAGGATAAATAGAGAATACCAGAATCTTGTAAAGTGAACAATACAGATCGAATTAATTGCAATTGGCCTCCATAAAGCAATCTTTTTGAAGACCAGCTATTGATTCCACTTACCAACTTCCGGATTAAAGGATCATGGTGCTTTGCAGTAAGCTTTCTAAACACCAGAAGTGGAACAGTTAATTGCCCTCCAAGTTGAGTAGAACAGTTTCAGCATAAATATATATATATATATATATATATCCTGGTTTCAATTTCCAACAATTATACAACAAATTATGTATTTATTTAGTGAAAGCAGACTTATTTGAAATCAATCTGCTTCAAACGTTTGCACAATTTCTTTTTCCTGGTCCTCATCAAAATTGTCGAAGAAAAAAAAAGGTTTTAGTTTGAAAGTCAGTATATCCCCGGAAATCAATGCCCTTGATGGAAAGCTGGCCACATATCATTCCATCTTGATCAACCTATGCTTAAATGGATTGCAGAAATGTAATAACACGGCACCCAGACAACAATTTCATGTCATCACGTGGATAATTGAAAGAAGGTGTAAATGTTAGAATGGCAAACCTAACCATGGAGTTGGATTCAGCTGGGCACATAGTAATAGTGACAACCTAGAATAACCAATGAGCCTAGAAACCAGCCTGTCTGGTTCCTTGACTCCTCAACATTACATTGATTTAAAGTTAATTGTAACCACCTTCTAAAGGTGATATTGAGTAAATAATTCGAATGTTAAACATTTATAGCCTGTTTTCTTCTTTCTGAAACCTTCCTTATACTAAAAAAACAAACATTTCATGCTTTTTTGCATATAAATAATGCTTTCCTACAAGCAAATAGAAAAATCAAACTGGAAAGCTTCATTCAATTGTTCAAACAGACATTTGAGTCTCATTGTAAACCATCAACATTGGCACCGTCCGAAATCAAATGTGCTGCAAATGTGTAAATATTCATATATATAACATAATAATTATGCATCAAATTCAAAATTTTACATTATCTGAAGAAAAAAAAAGCTGCTTTTTCTGCATCAAAATTGAAATTATACATAATTTGAAGGACCAAAACCGAAATTGCAGCAAAATTATCTTATAATTTTTTTTCTCTTTTCTTTTTTTCTTGCTTTACTATTGCTTATGCTTAGTGCATCAGATTTCCACACTGCAGCCTGATTGGACAAACCCAGAAAACTCATCAGGCACACTGATTTTCTCCAATTTACCATTTTGCCCTTCCTTCATTTCCACCAGGTAAAACCCATGCGGACCACCTTGATACTCCGACCCGGTAACCAATATGCGCGCCCCAAGCGTAATCCCGCATGCTCCGACCTGGACGGCAGGGTCAAGCTCTGCCCAACTCATCAAATTGCCGTCTTTCCCAATCCCAACACTCGATCTCGGACACCGACCTGGTTCCCAAACCCCTTCGACTCGCCTCCATTTACCCGACTTTAACCCGTATACGTCTGCACTCCCATCAAATTGACCTTGGCTCTCCGTTCCGTATCCACTCACAACCCAGAACTCGTCTTCTCCAATTACGATACCTTCACACTCGTCTCGCTCTTTACTCAACTTCCCCAACTGAGTCCACTCGTCCTTTCTCAAATCGTAAACCCATGCAGTTCGTAACGCGTTCTTGTTCTCGTCATGCCCGCCCGCAATACAGACCCGACTCGAACATGCTCCAATCGCAAAGAACGACCTCTTTGACGGCATATCCTTTCCTTGTCTCCATTGCTGAGTCATGAAATCGTAGATAAAAACGTCAGTAACCGGGTCGTAACTCACAGGGTTCCACCCGCCCATCACCACAAGATTCCCTTCACAGCTTGCTAACTGACAAAACAAAGGTAACCCATTTGGGTACCTGGGAACTGGAGCGAGTCTATCCCAACTCCGACTCACCGAGTCAAACACAGCAATTCCATAGGTCGGTGACTCACCAGGTCTTTTAGGTTCATTCACGACTCCACTGCTAAAGGCTTGAACCAAGCAAGCGACTTTCTGGGTGTACCCTAATTTTTTGCGGTGGTAATAAAAATCTTGGCTTTGGAGCAAATCCCGCCATAGGCGACAAACTCGGGAGCCGAGTCTGTGAGCTGTGTAAGGTAATCGAGTTAAGCACTCAAGACCGAGTTCTTCGGGTAAACCCGGAACCAACTCAGTCGACACGTCCAAACTTTCCATTTTCTTAAGTTTCTAGAAGGTTTGCTTTTTCTGAAAAGCCATGGAAGCATTTGGAAACAAAGCTTCCAGCGACCTCTTATTTATAACAAACAGTTCGGTAAGTTCAAAGAAAAGAACTACACGTAGCATTATCTTAGTCACCCTGATGAATTATGACTGGGGCTCATTATCAACGGGGGCTTTCTCTTTTTTTATTTTTAGTTTTACGTATATTATTATATAATAATATATAAATATATTATAATTATATAAATATATTATAAATTATATGAATTATTATTATAAAAAATTTTAAAATTATCAATAAATATTACAGTTACATAAATTATATTATCTATTAAATAAATTATTATGATTGATAATATAATTTAATATTATATATTTTTATTATAATTACATATATACATTATTTATATTCATAAATTATGATAAATGATAATAAAAGTTGTAATACATAAATTTATTA
>JBBYHO010000006.1:5635317-5646139 GCA_038382025.1 Adansonia gregorii
GATGTTGATGTATAAAATAATTTTTTGTATATAAATATATTTTAATAGTAAAATATTATAAATATGGATGAATCCAATTAAGTTTAAGTTTGGAATCTCACTTTTCGGTTTTTTTTTTTTCTTCTTCTTTCTTTTTGCTTGTGTTTTCTTCATTTGTATCAATGAAGAAAGTCTATAAATCTAATAAAGTACACATCGATAATCAGTAATGTCCCTTCTTTTTTCATTTTTCCTTTTTTTTTTTCCCCAGTGAGAGGTTAACTACCCAAAACTTTGCTATATTTTCTATTCTAACATTCATGTTCCTTCTTGGGTTCAATAACTTGGTGTAGTTCTTGACTTATTACACCCTCAAAAACAAAAAATGTCTTGCACGTCAGATATCAGAGTGCAAAATCTTGAGCTTTTTAGACAACTTAGCTTATAGATTAAACTTGTTGAAGTAATATAATAATATCATATCAATTAGTGAAAGATATAAGCTATGATTTATAAAGTAAAGATCATCATTCTCTTATTAAGATTTTTTTTAAATGATAAAATCGTAAAAAAAAATTATACATTACTTTAAAATAAATAATATTTTATAATAAATATAATTCGATAATTTTTATATCAATAAAATAATTTATGATCAGATCAAAGGTTTTATATGTAAAACCAAGTTGTAAATTGTATTTCTTAAATAAGACTCCCGTAGGATTTAATGCTTGCATTCTTGCAGCCCTTTTTTTTCGGGGGGAGGGAGGAAACACTAGAGCCGGTTACGGCTCACTGCCCAACAGAGTACCGAGCAAAGCATAAAAAGGCAGTGGCAATTGGTGTACGTTTGTGGCAAGTTGACAGCCACTTGTCTCAAACGAATTAATAATCTCATATTCAAATTATATTTAAAATTATTATATCTGTTCACGGATATGAAAAAAAATTACTTTATGCTTTAGTCCTAAAGCAACAACCAGTCAGAAAACCCAAGACTTTGGGTATAATTTTATACAAAATATGGTGGCGATAAAGAAATGAAGAAAAGTTTATATCATGCTCCAAAAGACTAAATTAATATGAACCAACCAGCAATAATAAAAGCAGCAAAAATCCTTTTAATAAAGATATGTAGCACACTGACAAGCATATCTTCTTCCAATTAACATGAGCCACTTAAAAAAGGTTTATAAATAAAAACTGTTAGTGCTTACATGGATTCCATTTTCAGAACTTTCTTACAAGGGGGGGTATCTTTATTCCGACTGGACTCTTTGTTTGTCCCTTTGAAGTTTTGCCCCTTCAGTGCAACCAAAGTGATGGGGATCATTAATGTCTCGAAAAGTATATCATATAGTAAGAGAATTCATTAAACCAGATAACTACATAAAATCAGCTGAGAACCAAGAGTCCTGGAAAAGGACTAGCCTTGCTTAACTTGCACCAATTTACAGTTACGAAGTCCGGAATTCGCTATGTCATATACTGATCAGAAACGAGATGCACCACCGATGGCATTGGAATCTCTTAACAAGCTATTATGAAGTGGATAAATGAGGTAAAACTTTGATACAGCAACTTTCGGAACTCTTCCAACAAACCCGCAAGAAGAAAAGAACATTATCCCTTTTTCTCCATTGAGATCAAATCCATGTTATTAAAAAAGAAATAAATTGCATGCGAATTTACCCTTCCTCTACAGATTCTCTAACTTTTGAAATCATTGACCTAACAATTCTAGATTTATGGGAACATTTGAAAGAAAAGAATGCAAACATAAGCCAATTTGAGAAAATTATTGAAAACAAACTCAATAAAATGTGCTGTTTCTAATTGTTTATTTGTTGTAT
The DNA here is from genome assembly GCA_038382025.1 of Adansonia gregorii. Lineage (NCBI taxonomy): Eukaryota > Viridiplantae > Streptophyta > Magnoliopsida > Malvales > Malvaceae > Adansonia > Adansonia gregorii. The sequence continues at coordinate 5,637,150 of JBBYHO010000006.1, forward strand.
GCTTTCATTGAACATTAAAGAGTTCAAGATGATAGGCTTGTGGGGTCCTCAACAACGAAACAGCCTTCTATAAGATATGTAAGATGGGAAAGTCTCCTACTTTCACGGATGCCTAAAAGTCAAACAGAAAAATACAAAGAAAGAAAAACATGTTTGTGCATATACCTTCGTCCCTCTTGTACCAATTAAGTGGTAAGGAAATAAAACAGGTCCTCATTTTCCTGCTTTACTTGCATGGAGTTCCTTTGTCGCTCCGCTCTTTGGAGATGTGCTGAAAGTTGAAGCAAATCAATAGTCGTTCCATTTTCAGGAGAAAGACAATACGTTGCACTCAAAAGATCCGAATCTTGAACTTGATCTTCGAAATTAGCAGCATGACCAGCATCAGAGACGACAGACCCTGGTTGGCTTACTCCTATAGGGTTCATTCCACGTGAATAAAAGTCATTGGCTTTTTCCAAACAACTCACCACTGCAGATTTCTCAGAGCTATGATTGGCATGGCCAGCTTGATTGATTAATGGGCTGGTCATTTGAATTCCTGTCGCATGGCTTGAGAAATCCTGTGGTTGAGCTGACAGAAGAGAGAGAGCACAGTCCGAGCGTGAAACCCCAAATAACTCTTTAACTGGTGATGCCCCACTCGGAGCACCGAAGGCTTCGGTTGCTGATGAAAATGTTCCAGGAACATATTGTTTCCCACTGCCATGCATATGAAAGTAAGATTTTGGTAGCAACTGGCCATTTGTGATTGGTATTGCTGATTGAGGACTACAAAACAATTTCTCTTCAGATTTAACCTGTGGACATTGATTAGGGTGTTCATATCTTTCCGAATGAAGAAAGTCAACTTGAACAAAGTTCGGGACAACAAAAGGCATTCTTTTCGGTATGGAGGTCCCCAGAAACTTGGCACCTGAAAGTCCAGATAGATGACCAATATGTTAGAATTTTGCAAAATGAAATTCTATAGCCAACTAAGGAAGCGAAGCAAGCTAGGACAATTGGGTTTCTACAATTCTGTATTTCATTTTTACTTGCAAATCAAACTGATTAACCTATATTGAAAAGCATATCTTAACTCATTAGAAATTTAGATAAGAAAAACATGCTTCAGTTATAAAATTTTCTAGTAGTGTTTTTTTCTTTTGGGTATTTCACATTACCAATATGAATCTTGTAAAACTGCTGATCAGGTATGGCATTAGCTTTTCAAGTTCTAGAAGATTTAAAGTAAGAAGTACGTGGCAGAGAATAAAATTAGGATGCATTTCTTTGAAAAAACATTTTTCCCTCTTTTCTGTATGCACATATTAGTTTTTACGGGATTTTGAAGGAAGAAAACTTGCAAAGTTCATATAACATGTACACTTGAATTGGTTAATGTCGATTATTTTGATTCAAATGGAATGGCTTCTATGGGGAACTTTTCAGAACATTTGGAATGATTTTGTAAAATTGTTGGAAAAATAATTATTACAAGAAATCCTAAAGTGGATGAAATGGTTATTTCCATTTAATGAAATCTACAGTGAGGAAAATCCTATGATGAAAACCTTTAATTTTCATTATATATATATATATATATTATATTTGGTATCAAAACAGTATTATTAAGAAAAGCTATGAAGGATTTTGAAAGAACCCAAGAACAATAAGTATATCTTGAAACATAGGATATTTGTATGCCTAAGTTTTTAAACTTAATGGAAAAAAAAATCCACAAAATGTTTGCATCAATTTAGCCCTAGCCTTGTTACTGGCAGAAAATACTTACTATTTGTACCAATGCAAATGAGAATAACAGGGACGCTGCTACCAATCTATCTTAGTGGCTTAAATTACATGATGAATGCTGCCTCGGGACACGTTGAGTTTATATCTTCATTTCACATGTATAAGTAACTTAATTTCCTCAGGAGCTATAAAGGTAAGAGATATCATACCTTGACATGATTGCACCAACTTATGTGGTTTTCCAGAAAGGGTATTGAAATGAAGCTTCCTTCTGCGCTCATTATGCCCGGCTAGGCGTTTACGACAACTGCGCTTACCATCATCAAATTCAGCCAGTAAATGAAACCTGATGAAGCAATAAGAATTACAATTTATACAAGCAATAATGTCAAAAAAATGGGCCATGAAAGTGCGAAATGATGAACAAGAATAATTAGGATTAGTTAGTTTAAATAGAATAAACTGGACAAAGATTAAATTTTAAGCAAAAATTTCCACGAATTAAGGGTTCAAATTGTATACAATCATTTCTGAAGGAACACTTATGTTGCAGGTATGTCTTGATATACCGGTCAGCTTTTACAAAAGACACCCTGATATATGTTGTTGATTAATTGCCAGGAAAAGACAAGGAAAAAAATTATTAGGGTGAAGGCAGGCTGAAAGTTAGTCTGCAGGAAACAACCCATATGCAGGCTGAGAGAGAGGACAATTATAAGGGTAAGACCAGCACTAATTCGTTTGCATTTTAACAAACTTTTCTGAATTGATTTCATTGCCTCTTTAGATATGTTACCATAAATGTTGGATACAAGTATGTTTTCGACATGGTTATATTTAATAGTTCATATCCTCATATCCCTGTGTTAAACATGGGTAAATCAAAAATGAAAAAAAATAGAAGTCCAAGCAACATAGGTTAAAATACTCTTTACATCTTATCACCAATTACTTCTTCCCAAAACTATTAACACCAATAAGGAAGAATGCTCGAAACATGGCCTCTTCATTAGATCAATCCATATATAATAAGAATATGATCTTGAATTATAAACAGGCTTAGATAACTATTAAATTTCACATAGAAACAGATCCCAAAAAAAAAAAAAAAACCAACCTGCTACACTGCTGACAAAATCTCTGTTCAATTCCATTAACAATAACTTTGGCAGTCTTAGAGTGAACCTCACAAACTTTGTGCCTCTTGTGGTAATCTTTTGAAGAGCTAAGATCCTTGTTACAACCATAAACTTGACAGCAAGGAGTATGAGAATGTGAGTTTGTTGTTCGAGCTTTCTTTGCCATGAAAGCCGGACGAACCGGAGAAACAACAGAAGTTTCCTTAAAAAATTTGCCCCCATGTGCATCTCTATAATCAGTCAATCTCCCTAGCTTCAAATCAATAAGCGAAGAAGATTCATGACTGTTAGAGTCCATCAAAGAACTACAATGCTTGGAACCAGATTCCTCTTCACCAAAACATGAACTAGAGGTAATCATACAAGTAGGAGAAACTACACTTTTAGCAGAATCATTACCAAATTCAGCACCAAAAATCCCCAAACTCGAGTTATCATAAAAGGGTTTTTTGTTCATATTATCAGCAAAACCAAAATCCATGAATTCCATACTCTCAACAGCTTCAAGATCAGTAGAAGGCTTGAGTTCCCAATCCAGCTGTGCTTTTCTACTTCTAGCAAAAGCACCAACAGCCAAGTCCATTTCATCAGTAAAAACAAGGCCTTTCCCTTCAGACCCATAGCTCCAAGACTCCATGAGTATGAATAATGTAAATGCCTGCACATAATTGATAAAGAAGGGAAAAAAATCATTAACACTTCAAAAAGCAGATAGATTGGAAACTTGAAGGGTATAATAACCGCTTATCTGTAGACCAAAAAAAAAATGTTCCAATAAAAAAAAAACAGAGTAACAAAGATACAGATCATTGATTTCATTAGTGTTTTATTTCAATTTTAACAGTACATTACAAAAAGGAAAGATAGAGATATTCCCGTGTGCATTTAATAAAAGGTCCATTACAATAGGTTCAAAAGAAGAGAGAGAGAATAAAAGCTATGTTTGGTTGCAGAGAAAGTGAAGGAGAAAAAAAAAAAAAAAAAGGACTCAATGAACTTCCTCACAATAATTTAACTGAGTAAAAGCTAATGAATTGAGTTGCCCAAAACAGGCTGATATTTCCTTTTGTGTGTTTCTCAAAGAGCAAGGGAAAAATAAGAAGGAAAAGAAAATGAACACGTTCCTATTGTTATTTCTTCTTTAATATTCCAACCCCACAAAACTAACTACAGAAAAACATAATGATTTTTGCTGAAGCAGAAGAAAACCCAAAGCTTATAGAATCAGAAAAGCTCCAAATTCTTTCATATTCCAAATCCCAAGAAAACAGAGTCGGTAAGCAAAAGCTCACTCTCTCTTTGCATTCCAGAAGCTTAACCAACCAAAAAAAAGTAGTAAATGAGAACTACCCATTTTTAGAGATTAACAGACAAAAAAGAATTCACATGGGTATGTTTAGTCCCTGTTAAAAACTGTAGTTAATCAATTTGGGATGTTGCAAGATTCCCATCTTTCTCTCCTTTTCCTACAGTTTTCTAGGAAACCAAACAAAAAAAAACCACCAACAATAAAGACCCTAAAAAAAAAACAAAAATAACCTACTCAAGATTTTTCTTTTTTTTTTTAATGGGGCTTACCAAAGAGAAAAGAAGAAAGCAAAGGTTAAACCAGAGAAAAACAGAGAGAAAACAGAGAAAGCAAGATAGAAAGAAGAAAAGTTTTATTTTTTAATTTTTTTGAGGGTTCTTCAGGTAAGCGGTGAGGTCGAAGCAGATACAACATGATTGCTTCCTACTATTCTGTCTCAAAAGCATGCCCAACTCTTTTTCCAGCTTTTTTAAGGGGATTTTTTTTCCCTAATTCTGAATTTCCATTCTTGACCCTTCTTCCATTGACAAAAACAATCTGACAGAGATGGATTATTGTTGTTATTATTAGAATTTTCTTTTGATTAAGGTAGAATTAAGTCGGTGTCTAATTCGATTGTTCCCTTTTCTCGCTTTTGTCTTGCTTAATTTTAAATGTTTCAGGTGGTTTGCTGTTTTTGTTAAAACCCATGATCAAAAGTTAAATAGCATGTTTGCTTTTGGAAGAATATTTTGAGCCCTTCCTTCTTACTTAAGCCTTCTCTACTTGAGAAGCATGCTTTCTCTGTTTTGCTTGCCATTGATAGTTAATTCTCTACGTATATTTATACTAAAGGTTGGGTTATCCATTAACAGGATTCCTATGAACAATAAATTTTAATAATTTCATTTGTTTTGTTTAAGCTTATTATCATTTAATAAAAAAATTATTTATATTTACTTATAAAAATATAACAAAATTAATATTTTAAAATTATTTAAATAATAAAATAAATTTTAAAATCAGTTTGATCCGAAAAAAAATTCAATAACAATGAACCTAATATTTAAAAACTAATTTTAATAATTTCACTTGTTTATTTAAGTTTATTATTATTTAATAAAAAATTTTATTTATATTTAATTATAAAAATATAAATATTTTAGTATTTTAATATTATTAAAATAATAAAATAAATTATATAATCAACTCGATTCTAATTTAAGGAAAAAAAATTTTCAGACAACCACAAACCTAATATATAATACTAATCATTGCATATGGGTTATAATATTGGCAAAATCTAACGTTCTACCAAACCATTTGCGATTGCTGATTCATTTATATTTCTTTCTAAAAACATTTTAATTTATTATTAAAAATCCAAATTTGTTGAGGTTTTCCTAAAGATGAAGCTGACGAGATTTTAGTAGTCGTTAAATTGAGGTCAACATTAGCTTGTAAGTAACAGAATAAGAAAAAAAATATTAGAGTTTAATTTTTAAAACGTATTTTGATATTAAAATTAAAGTAAAAAATGAATAAAAAATAATAAAAATCTCGATTTTTTTATTTATTATTAAATGTTTATATCGTCTAAGATTATTGATTAACTACAAATTTTTTAAATATTTTTTATATAAAAATTTAAATAAATAAAGATTTGAGTGTAACTAATTATAAGAATAAAATTCATCGATTGCTATAAGAGTGTGGGAAAACAAAAATTAAAGGACTCGTAAAATTGACAGCTGACAAGTGGCAATTAACTATGAATCTACAAATATGGGAACAGTTTGAGGTGTCAAGATTCCTTTCACAAACATCCTCTATGAATGTTGAGGGAAAAAATGTTAATTCGAAAGAGAAAGCATAACGAGACACAATGATATTGGTGTCACTCTTCCACGAGACAATCAAACCAACTTTGATTGCCAAAAACCAAAAAAAGAAGAAGAAAAGATGAGGAAAATGAAGTAACTTCTTGGCTTAAAACACTTAAATATAACTTTTTCTTTAATGTCAACTTTGGGTTATTGAGACAAAAAAAATAAAAAGACAACATGGGTATCATCTTATGTTTGTTACATTCTCAAATTTGAACATTTATTTTATACTTAAAAAAATTAAATAAAAAAATTAAATTTAAATAATAAATTTAGATAAAAATGAAATTCTTTCAAAAAATAGATCAAACTTTTTTTATGATTTAAATCTTATATTTGCTTAATATCACTTCTAAAATAATTATATAAATTTATTAAATTAAATTTTAAATTCAAATAATCAAATTTTAATTTTAATATTAAAAATACAAATTTCATTAAATGAAACTCAATTAATGAATATCTTTATTATAAATTTTTTTCATAATAATAAAATAATTTAAAACCAAACCCATATTTATATATCAACTTAATTAAAAAGTTATTTACGTCTCTAGTTAGCGGCGTTGAGGTTGTCGACATCTCTGCTATAAAATTAGTGGTATCTTTTTCATTACTTTTCGAGTAACCACAAAGAGAAATACACTGAGGATGAACATATTTATCCTCTTCCTCCTTATCTTCTTGTTGGGTTTGTGCTAGCTGGAAATTGGGGGGCAGAGGTAAGAGCGTTACAGACAAATTGAAACCCCCAATAATGGTTTTTTCTCCTCAAATTAATTGAAATTGAAATTGAAATTTCTTTTCAGGTAAGATAGCAATGTTGAGATACGACAAGACCCTGCTTGACACTTGTACGTAACGGTGAGTTTACACGTGTCCAACTTTTAAAAAAATTAAAAAAATTAAAAAAAAACCCCAGAAAGTGGGGCACAATAGGCAAGTGAGTGAACGTGCTTTGATCTGATCTGCTGACACCAACCAGCCAACAAACTTCTCTTCCTCCTTTTTCGCTTTTATTGTTTCACGATTTGGCAGTTATCCATTCCTTTCTCTCTGCAAAACAACTTGTCGATTATGCGCCAATTCCCCGTACGCCCCAGACCTTATTTACGGAAGTGATGATAGATTGAATTTAATTTAATTTTAAGTCTAAAAATTTAAATTTAGTATAATTTCATTTGTTTATTTTAATTTAATTTAATTATTTATTTTATTAATATTTATATCTAAATTTAAATTTATTATTTTAAATTAATTTAATTTAATTTAAAATAAACATTTAGATTTAAATTTTAACTCAATCGAAATCTAATCAGTTGTTCAACCTAAAGACTCTGCCTATGGATAAGAACACAAAAACCTTTGAAAGGTGCCTTTCATTCTCAAATTTCTAACCCCAAATTTTGATATATTGCTGCTTCTGTTAAGGTAAAAGGACCACCAATGTCTAATGTCAATGCAATTTATTACTCGCGAAAAAAAAAAAACAAAAAATAAAAAGTACTATGACAATGACCAATTTGATATTTGATAACCCATTTTAAGCTTTTAACAAATAATGCTGTTTAAAAAATAATTCATAATTATTAAAATTTAAAATTTAAACTTAATTAATATTATTTTTAAATATAATTATATAAATTAATTAAATTAAAAACTAGTTTAATAACAAACAATCTTTGGTCATCTCAAAGATATCCCAATTAACATCCCTAATCAATTACCATCCCTCTAAGGTTGCGGCCAAATGTGATGCTCAAGCCATGCACACACCCACGCTTTCCTTTTTGGTTTTCCCTGTTCATCAATATATTCTTAAAGAATGTTTCGAGTGCATGACAATTAGGATTATTAAAAAAATAATTTTGGATAAACATTTATTAAATTATTATTATGCTTAATAATTTATCTTTTAATATATAAATTAATTTTAATAGTAAATCATTTTAATATTTAAGATTAATTCACTTGATAAAAACTTTTGATAAATAAAGATTGTTGTCAAAATCAAATTTGTTATAACAAATGAGATTCGAATACAAATATTCATGTATTGCAATCTAATCCAATCCAAATATGACACAAATAGTAAATTTTTTATCCAAATTAAGAAAATTATTAAATAAAATAATCGAATTAAAATAATAACTTTTAATTAAATAATGAAAGATATTTAAGTTTTTATTATCTATTAGAGTTTGAAAATTATTTTTTTGATATAAAACAAATTATAATTTAAAAATAAATAAAAGATTACATATATTAAAAAATTTAAAATTTAAAATTAATTAATATTTTTATCATGTGAATAAATTAAATTAAATTAAATTAATTTTTTATTTCATTAGGTTATAAAATTGCGCATGCACTTCTCGTAGATAATGATGTGAACCTTTACTTTTGGAGAAAAAAACAAAAAAAAGTAAAAGATAAATATAATGGATTTTGAAAGGCAAAGAGACGGCAAGAGAGGGAGATAACAAAAGGGATGCAAAGGCTGAAGGGCATACAGCCAATATAGAGAGTGAAGGTCAAAGGGAAAAAATGGCAAGCTAAAGATATAGGTGCTAAATGCTAGTACATTGTTCCTCTCATTAATTTCAACGTGTAAGTTCCCAAGAGATATAAAAAAAAAAAAATAGATTTAATTAAAAAGAGCTCTACCAAGAGTATAATGATATTTTTATTTAATATATTAAAAATAATAAATAAAATTATTAAATATTAAATTAATATATTTATTGAGGTCGCTTGTGATTCTGCAACACAAAAAAGGTCAGAAGGGTGTCGGAGTTGGTACTTTGAGATCCTCTCCGATGGTTAAGTTAGTATGCGGGTATTTTGAGATATAGTGATAGAGATTCAGAAAAACGAAGAGATGTACTTTACTTTTGGGTTTGCTTACCCTTTTATAAGTGTTATCTGGAGATATAGTGA
>JBBYHO010000006.1:5679769-5701078 GCA_038382025.1 Adansonia gregorii
TATGCATGCTTCGTTAGATTCACTTCACATTTAGCAAAGTATAGGAAGATGAAATAGAAAAGAAGAGTAAAGGAAATTCTAAGTTGGATATTTACTCGATCTTGCTTGTTCCTTTTTTTGATTTTCAGGATTTGGGTTTCGCTTATTTTGGTGTTTTCTTGGGACTTTCATTTTGGAAGGTTAAAAAAGAAAAGAGAGAGAGACAGAGATGGGGAGAGGTAGGGTTCAGTTGAAGAGGATAGAGAACAAGATCAACAGGCAAGTTACTTTCTCAAAAAGGAGAGCTGGGTTGTTGAAGAAAGCTCATGAGATCTCGATCTTGTGCGATGCTGAGGTTGCTTTGATTGTCTTCTCTCACAAAGGGAAGCTCTTTGAATACTCCACCGATTCCTGGTAACTCCAGGCTAAACCTTTCATTTTTTTTTTTAATTTCCTTTTCACCTGCTTGATGTTTCTGCTCTGCTTGTTTTTTTGCTAAGTTTTTTACCCGTCAATTTGGTGCAAACATCTTAGTTCTTCTTTATAATATTTTGAAGATCCATGTTCCTGTACAGGTTTTCCCAGTAAGAAAAGAAACACCATCTCGTTTTCATATAATACTTCTTTTTAGTACTTTCCAAGGTATTCAGACACACACATACACACACCAAAAAAAAAAAAAAAAGAAAAAAAAAGAAGATAAGTTGGGATTAAACTAGGATTTACTGAGTTTTCTTGTTTGTTTCTGCAAATTGCAGCATTGTTTCTTTGTAGCAGAATTCTAGCTACTTACTTCGGACAAAAAAACTTTTGCTTCATCAAAAAAAAAAAAAAAGGAAATGGATGTTATGAAAACTGTTTCCTGGATTTCATGCAAAGTTAACAGCTAAAATAAAGGTATGTTTCAGTTTAGCCTAAAGAAGGCCTTTAAAATGCGACCTTAAAGAATTCAAGTGTTTCAGGGGATCTTAAAATAGCAAAAGAAGGGAAATCTTTGGAGGAGTTTGGTCAAATCTAACTAAAGAAGTTATTAACCAATGGAAGAAGAAGAAGAAATTTGCCCATTTGTTTTTTTTAAATGTTTTATTTGATTCTAGCTCGATTGTCAAATAATAACTTTCTCTATTAGGAGAATACAAAGAAACTATTGAATGCACTAAATTATTAATATCCAGAAATAAAAAAGGAAAGAAAAAATACTCAACTTTGCAAGCAAATCTAGTTTTTGCCATCCAAATGGTAAAACCATGCTAAAAACCATATTTTCTTCTAAAGGTAGAAAAAGCCCTAAAAGTATGCAAAAGTATGCTTATGTCTGTAATTTTTACTGATAATATATTTGTTTTTGTAATTTATTTTTTTCTTGGAAAAAGGTTTAAATTGTTCTAAAATTAAAAGTCAATTGGGCATAGAATTGCACTATCTTTTTCTTCTTCTCTCCTTTGGGTACTTAATTTTATTTTTCTTTTGGTGTTCTGTTCATATTCCTAACAAGCTACAATTTCTCTATCTCTACTCCTTTTCAAACTCTTAAACCTACACACTCTCTGGCTTTTGAGAACTCTCTGATCCAAAAACTCTCAGAGCTGAAAAGAGGGTATATTTTTGATAGTTAGGAAAAGAGGGATTTTACTTCTTTTTGTTTTTGTTTTTTGGAAGGGAGTATAGGGGACAAAGAGAGGAATTTTTACCCTTCAAATTCGAAGGTTCCTATATGGAGGAGAACATCAGCTACTGAATAGAAGTGTTGCTTCATATAACCCTAAACTAGCTAATGACGTGGTTTTGAAAATTTCTATATTTTTTGTTCAATACAACTTTTTTTACACACCGGAGAATCACCAACAAAACTTGACAAAGAAAACCAGTTACAGATGCTTCTGAATTGAAACTGAAATCATTCTCCACCATATCAAATATCACAACCCTCAAAATTAATATAGCAAACCAACCAGGGAAAGCTCACCAAATATGCAAGCACCAGCCGTGTACAAAATAGAACAAAATAAAACTATGGAAAATTTAATCCTTACCAGAATTTGGATCCTTCTCTCCAATTACAGCCATCGAACTCCATTCGTATCCATAGTCTATAACAACATGTTGTCATATACAATCAACGAACCAAAACGCTTATGGATCCCATTCGAAAATTTGTGAGTACAGGAATAAAGAGCAATGATCCGAGACTTACTTTTCCAAACATGATGGCTCAAACTCCTTGAACAGTTAGCCAACCTATAGAAATTAAGGTCTAACCACCCTGCGTATTTTATTTCTAATCCCAGATCAGTTGAACACCATTCCATTGAGAGGAATTACAAACAGCTTACAACTGGCAATTGAAGTTGTTAAAACCATCAGTAACAGGTCCATTAAGCTCACAAACCCACCTTTTTGATTCACTCTTCACTGCGTTGAAATCACCACCAGTGCAACAATTCGTAAAATTTCTAACCCATTCCCGCAATGTCTTAGCTCACTATTCGCGATTCTTACTTGGCTGCCCTTAGGTACCTCTACTCCTGTCTCTAGCCTGCGTCGCTTTAATTTTGCTGGATAATAGTTTCCTCGTCACAATCAAAGCCCTGTGTATCCCAGCCAAGGACTTGTTCATCTGCTTCACCGTAAATAGTTCATTACTAGTCTCATTCACGAGAGGAAAAGACGATCTTAGAGCAAATTTCCATAATCTACGAGGTCTAATGCACTCCTAAATGCGCCGAGAAACTGCCATCTTCGAATATGACTCAAGAATCAGTCCATGGACTTCTACCACCTTGACAATCTAGACCCACCCATATTAAACTTCAAGAATCCTATCTCTGGAAGTGACCTATCATCATAAATCACTTGTTATCCCAAATGAACCATTGCACTTGCGATTACTGGCAAAAAGACACATCACAACTAGAAGAAACAAGAACAACTATATAGAACACGATCAGGGTATTATAAATTTCATAATCCCCCCCAATCAAACTCTTTCAGCTCTACTTTAAAAATCTCCAACAACTTTTAAATTTCTTAAATGAGAATAAACTCCTTTGATAAAGTTCCCAAACGATACAAATTAAACAACACAAACCCTATTATATATATAATCTGTTCTTTCTTTTTCTCACTGATTTGGTTTCGAGAATTTATTTAGTTCATATAATCTGTTCTTTCTTTTCCCTAACTGATTTAGTTACATGTAAGTCACTACTAACTACCTAAAAGGATGCTTCAAGTTAAAAAAAAAAGGAAAAAAAATTATAGAACTTGAACAACCAGGGAGCGACATGGTATTGAAATACATGCAATACTAAGATTTAAGCTAATTAGAAGGAATATGAAGTCTCTCCAATTTGTGTTCAAGTTCTTAATTATATATCTCTTTCTGGTATTGATTTGAATTTCAATTAATTGATTATGGACTCCTATATTCTATTTTTTTAATTATTTGATCGAGAATAATTATGCTGTTTTTAATGCAAAGAAGGTCAAAGCTTAAAGTGAAATGGGGAAGGAAAATATACATACAAATATTGAAAATTGAACCATTCGGATTAAGCCTTAGGTTTTGAGAACAGTTAAGGGTTGTTGTGTTTTTATATTCTCTAAATTAAATTAAAATTTTATTTACTTAAATATTTAAAATAATTCACTCATTTATATTTCAAACTATATATTTTAAAAACTTTTTTAATTGAAAATAATGATTAATAGTACATAAAAAATTCAGATAAAAACATTAATAAAAAGTGCTTATCAAAACTCCCCAGCTCAAATATGATGATATAAAAATTAAATTAGTTGATTTATAATATTCCAATTCTAATTCCAGCCATAATGCTCTTTTACTATGCTAATTTATTCCATTTAGAGAAAGAAAACCCAAAAACCCTAATTTCCTGATAATTGCATAATTGATCTCGCTCACCACTGATTAGAATTCTTAACTCCGAGTTGTTCTTAAGCTATTTAGTGTCTTTGTCAACTGACTATAATTAAATTTATTTCATTAATTTACTCACAAATTTAAGGGTTGATGATTAAATCTAAAACCATATGGTCAACAAGTTCTAGAGGAGATATTTGTCAAATAGAACTTTTATGTAAAACCTGCATATCAAACATTTTATTTTCCCAGATTTTTTTTTGGTAAGTATATTTAGAGCATTTTAATTGTTCAAAAATATTTATATGCAAACTAAGTGAGGGAAGAAAAAAAAGCACATCCAAGGCGAATTTAAAGAAGTTGGTAGAGGTCCTGACCCTTTTTGATTCCTCCGAACTTCTTTAATTTAAATATTTTATCGTTCATAAATAATAAAAACTTGTTTTGATCCCTATTACATCATTACAATATAAAAGTTAAAACGACCGTTAAGATTTATAAATATATATATATATATATATATTGGAGTGATTTTGCTTTTTGTAATAAGATTTAAATAGTAATCGTAATGTAATATTACGATTATTATTTAATGATTTTAATTTTTTTTATTATCGATATTCACATTCAATATTTATTATAATAAATCATAATAATATTTATCATATTCATAGCTATAATAAATATGATATAATAAAAAATATCTCTACAATCATAATTTAAATTATAATATTTTTTTATTGCGATTCAATTCCCAAATAGCAATTTGTGAAATTGTATGATGATTGCATTTCAAGGGTTTAAGACAAAATATCCGGTTCTCAATCCGATGGCATATTAGCAATATAATTTAAACTAAGTGACTCAATTTTTGCTGTAAAGCACCATTAACAAGGACTTATAGTTTCGAAGTCAGTTTGACACTACTCAAATTTGAAACGATTTGATATCTGATTTTTTGAGGTTTGCTTTTCGACTCTTTCATGGTGAATCTCCTTTTATCTTAAAATAATAGAGTAATTAAAGTACAGTCTTCTTTTTCTTGCCTTTCTTTCTTTATTTATTTATTTTTTAATAATTTTTTCCTTTGAATCTTCCTTCTTTCACCATATGTGTATGTAGCATATTCGCATGCAGCATTATCCATTCTAAAATTGTCACGATTTTTTTTTTGCTAAACAGTAGGATTGACTTTGTGTTTCTATCCTGATTTTTTGAAAATTTAAGAAGAAATAATGTGAGACAAGATAATAATGAAGAAAACTACGGCAGATGAAGCCATTAGAAATCTAGAGTTATTGCATAAGTACTTAAAGAGTAAATGGAATTTAGTTATCATATGCTAGTTTTGTGTACTATTTTCACCGTTGCGCATGGATTACATTGAGGGCATTTCTTTTGTTTTATTTTATTTTATTATTTTGCAAATTAGTAGCTAATTATTGATTGTAAACTGTGGCTATTATGGATTCTGTCTCTCTTTTTTACTCTTAAGGTGCGGCTAACTAAGATGTTTATATATGCTTGGCTTAGCATTCTTGAATTAACTAAAAGCATTTCCTTCTTCTTGAATTGAAGCAGGACATGTAAGTTTCAAGGTTAGGTATCGATTAATAAAAATTTGTTCCCTTGTGAACTCTCTTATTAAATCCCCGTTCAGCAAAGAAAAAGAAATCGATTAATAAATTGATTCTATCCATAAAACCAATTACAAGCATAATATTTAATACCCATTTCGCCAAAGGAGTACCATAGATATATATGTAGTCCAACATCTTGAACCTTAGACTCTTGAATTAAACTAAAATGGGTTGCCAATTAGGTGTTCGCTTTTTGGCAAAAATGAGATCTTGGATCTTAAGATCTAAAATTCAAGTTCATTATGACTAAGTTTGGTTCAACTTTATATTGAATTTATTCATTTATGTTTTGATTTGTTTATTTAATTATTCATTTAATTTTTATATATAAATGTAATGCTTCGTTATGGTTGGAATCTTGGGTTGCATATTGATTCTTTAATGTGACATGAAAATGATGTCTATATTACACGTTTTGTTTTAACAAAGTTATATAATAAAGCTACAATTAGTTTTTACCAGGGAACATTCGAAGAAAATGTTGTCCTCGAGGCTGACAATTTTCTTTTCTTGCAACAGCATGGAGAAGATCATTGAACGCTATGAAAGGTATTCTTATGCTGAGAGACAGCTTGTTGGTACTACTGACTCTGAATCTCAGGTACAATATCTTTCACTCCGTTAATTTGCCAGTAATGACTCTATAATTATATATCCTACTTGACATACTGTTTGCAAGTAGCATTTTGATAACAACAAAGTTTCCAGGTACCTAATTTAAGTACATTTTTTTTCTAGCTTTTAATGGTAGCTTTCCTTGGCTTAGAGACCCTTAGTTTTTGCCTTTGGGTGCAATAATAAACGAACTTTAGTAAGCTTTTTCAAATTATTCTTTTGGGAATAGTACATTGCAGAAAAGGCCATTTAACAATTGTCAAAAATCGCATTGAAACTGGTTGGAGATTTTTGTTAACTTCTTTGTAGGGCAACTGGTCCATGGAGTATAACAGGCTCAAGGCTAAGGTTGAGCTCTTGCAGAAAAATCACAGGTACTACTTAAACTTGTATCACTCGTATTTGAGTGTAAGCGTGACATACAAGTATGTTTAATTTTTTTATTTAAAAATTTTTTTGCGAGTTATACTTCATATTTCAAGTATGCTCAATATATATGCCAAATATAGATGTTTTAAAAAAAAAAAGAGTGCAATGTGAACTTAAATTGATTGCACGGTTGCTGAATTTAAAATTGCAACTTCCATCTCGTATATAGGTCTTTATTTCCTGACATCTGGGAAAAAAAAAAAAACCTTCTTCAGTGTATGTGTAATTATTTTGTTGAATCCTTGAACCTCTCCAGGCATTACATGGGAGAAGAATTAGACTCCTTGAGTCTCAAGGAGCTGCAGAATTTGGAGCAGCAGCTTGATACCGCTCTTAAACTTATTCGATCTAGAAAAGTATGCTTTATGATCAGTCCTTGTCCAATTATAGTCGTAGAATTAGAATTGTTTCTTGTTGTTAGTGATGAAATTGTGGTCTTTCACAATTTTTTTTTCCTTGCAGAACCAACTTATGTATGAGTCAATCTCTGAGCTTCAGAGAAAGGTAAGGCCTCTGAGAACATTAAGTCTTGCTTGCCAATCCTAGAGAGATTCATTACTTTTGAAACTTCAAGCAAGCTTTCCATGAACTTGAATCATACATTATTCAGATATATATAACAATGGGAAAATCAGCTTAGGATTCACTTACTTAACTTTAGTCCTTTGTAACAATTAATAGAGAGAAAAGCTAATCGATTTCAATCGGCTATTATATATAGCTTTTGCTAGTGACATCGGGCGTGAAATTTTTCTGATAATGAATCCCCCTTTCAGCTTTTCATATGTCATCTCTAATTGTGGTTTATATGGCAGGAGAAAGCAATACAGGAACAAAACACTATGCTAGCAAAGCAGGTGATTTACCCCTTTCATGTTTTTAGATTTCATTAACTTACCTGCATTTAATAATTTATAGAAGGATAGTTCCGTCTTAGTGCAAACGCCAAATCATTTGTAACAGTTTTTGATGTGAAATATAAATATGAGGTTTGCATTCCAGTATCTTGAATTTCGTTTCTTTATCTCCGGGTTGCGTCCTTTATCTCTTTGCATGTAGATCAAGGAGAGGGAGAAGATAGTCGCCCAGCAGCAGCAGCAGCAGTCGCAGTGGGGGCAGCAAGACCATGGCCTCAACGCATCATCCTTTTTGCTGCCACCACCTCATCCCTCCTTGAATATCGGGTAACATCTCTCAATCGCTCTTTTAAAGTTTCTTATCCTTTAAAAAATGAGTATGATATCAATATTTTCTGTAGCAGACTCTTATAAACAAAGATTATGACAAATTTTGTTCCATAAGTATAAATGTACTTAGACATACAGTTGAATGATGAAGCCTTCATTTTCCATATCCCGTTTATTTCGAGGATTTTCTCTTTTAAAACAATACTTATCTACTATATTAAGTCACATTCTAGATCATTCCAAAACCATTCTCCTAGCTTAGCGTACTTAGTTATAGAAACGGAGACTTAAATTCTAATCACGGATTGATGAAGAAAGATGAAATTGTAAAATAGTGATCATATCCTATTATGACCTTCTATTTAAATGACTGATAAGAAGGTTATCAGTTTATTATTTCATACAAAGGAGTAGAATCTTGGTTTGTACCTCTATACTGTACTTGTTTTTGATAACGTTGAAAACCTAGGCCAAAGAAGATCGATCCACAGTGTTCATCTTCTCTATGTTGTTCGATTCTTTTTTTATATTTCTCAAAGTACCTTTATACGACACTTGTATCTGATATATTTTTAGAGATGAGTATAAAGATATAACTCTTCGAATACATGAAATAAACTTTAAAAAATTGAATACACCGGTCACTTATAACAACTTGTTTAAGATTTAACTATTTCTAGTTTACAAATGCAGTGGCGCATACCAGGAAGAAGCAACCGAAGTGAGGAGGAATGAACTTGACCTTACTCTGGAACCTATTTATGCATGCCATCTGGGATGCTTTACTGCATGAAAAAATTGGCAATGCTTTAGGTTTGTTGTGAATATATGGACGTAGACCCATGCATTATGGTTTCAAAAAAAATTAAAAGCATGAGAGATGGATAAATTATTTGAAACTCATGCTTTTATGTTTGCTTTCACGGGACATTTATATCTATGTCGATGATAAGTGTATTTCTGGATCTTGATTTCTCTCATTATTAATTAGGAGTTGTTGCCTTTAAAGCTCCAATATGCACAATCAAAATTCTTTTCGTAGTTTAAAAAAATTATAAATATTAAATTTTAAATTTTAAAAATTTTTTAATATTATTTTTTAAATATAATTATAATAATTAATTAAATTAAATTTTAAATTATTTTCGTAGTCAGACTTTTCATAACTAATTTAAATGCTCAAATAGAGTTTATGAACTGAGGTACTATAGTACTTTAATTAAGGAACTTTGTGAGTCCAGTAATGCTGAAAAGCTGATGAGGGTTTTAATATAAATTAACCAGTGGACAATTTACTAAGTTTTTGCTGGCTACGTAGTACTAGGTAAAGTAGGAATTAAGGTGATTTCCAGAGCCTTGCCTATCAGGAATTTCAAATTTCAATGCCCCTTGGCCTTGTTTTTGTACCTTATTTTCCAGAATTTAATTGTGTAAGAGTGTGAGAATTAAAATGATGTAGCATAGGGTACACTTTTTGAATCTCAATCTAATTAGACCTAATTCATGAATAAATCTACGTAAAATCTTAGATATATGAGGTTAATTAAATAGTAATGGATCCTAATGATGAGGAGAGGTTATTTATAGAAACTCCATGCATGAGAGATGCCTTTTTATCCGTCAAATTATGTGCTATGATATCAACATCAGACTCTCAGATTTAATCTAAGTAGATCATCCTTTTAAAAAAATAGATTTTCGTAAGATTGGATTCGACTTTTAATAATTGCAAATTTCCGTTGGAATTCTTCCTAAAACTTGACTTTTTTTTTTTTTTTTGTAAAAAGATTTCAATTTCAACTTTTCTTGCAAGGGTGAATAATTGAATATGATAACATCTTAAATTCTTAATTACTTAATTTAGGAATCATGAACGAAATGAACATAGATCAAACTTTAAAAGTGTTAGACAAACTTTCTAATAATAAAGTCCAATAGATAACTGATGAGTAATTTTTATGGTAAGCTTTTCAGCCAAATAAAAAAAAAAGCATATGTTTCTTGCAATTGCACATGTGCAGGAACCTGTATCTCTTTCTCATCAATTATAAACTGGGAAAAACTTCTGAAATGTTCCTCTAAAACTAATTCCGAAATCATCTATTCATCTTCGGATTTTGTGTCTCATGTAATCCGATGTCAAGCTTCTTCATCAAATATCATCATCTACAAGATCAATCCATTATCAGCCGTATGCACCAGGAATATGTCAATACAATGAAATAAAAAAAAAAGGATATCTTCAAAATGAAATATGATGGAGAACTTGTTTATATAGACATATATATATATATATATATCTCAAACTAAGCCAGATAAGTTCCTGGCAAAACCAAGACGAAATATGGCACTAGAATAGAATCTCCATCATTACTCATATTGTTCACCTATCGTAGGATATGAAGTTTAGTATTCAATTCTCGATTCTTGAAGAATGACATTTAAAAAGGATCTTCATGGTTTTGTAACAATTTGACATTTTGATCCTATGGCTAATGGTTGACAGAACTTATAACAGCTATTAAGTATCTTAAGGTAAAAAGGAATAATTGCACAAGGTTGTAAGAAACAAATTACCTTGTCACAGATTGGACAGTTTTGTGATCTCTCCATCCACTCATATATGCAACTAAGGTGGAAACTGTGGGAACATAGAAGAACAATGCTTGGGTTTTCGGGAATGTACTCTGCGACAGAAAAATGATCGGAGAAATCAAGAGAGGTTAGTGAATATCAAAGTAAGCCAATGTACTTTAAAGCCCCGTTTATCTATTTGCTGGCTTGAATCAACAACCTCGATCCAAGAATCAAGAGTCAGATTTCATAATGAAGGAGAGAAACAAATGGATTCTCAAAGTTTCAACACTAGGTTACTAGATTCAAAGGGTATTTTTACCTTCAAGACAAATTGGACAAACATCCTCATCTTCCGATAATTTGCAGGCACAAGAAATTGCAGCTTCAGGGTTCTCAGATGAGAACTTCAATTCGGACTCTGAACAGCGAGCTGTTGATCTCGCTTCGCATTGAAGTCCGGTTGATTTGTTTCCATTGCTATCACGTTCCACGTGATCAACTTGATCATCCGCCTGTCCTTTAATCTGTTCATCCAGGTGCTCGCTGGAGCATGTGGCATCAGCTTCAAAATGCAAGGCTCTTGGAGCAGATGTGATACTATTGTTGGACTGTATATTGTTAGATGCAGCATCAGAACTCAAAGGGGCTGCCACTTGAGAAGTTGAATCGGGGACATCCGATTGCTCATTGCTCTTTATTCCTGTAAGCTGCGGAACAAATTAATAAGCCCGGGAACCTAAAGATACATTATAGGAAATTGCTATATTGCTGATTCCTTTTGAGGACAACAGAGCTAATATCAAATTCTGCTTCTTATATATGATCAAGGATGAATCTATGAACATATATAATGTTTTCAGTCATAGTTATTTATCACACTGGTAGAAATGTTTTCATGGTAATCAGTCATGGAAAGACATCAACAAACGTTATGATTACCAAGGAAAGACATCATCAAATGTTATGATCAGTATCGAATGATTCCATCGATAATTGCGGGAGAATGCCGTGCAACTAAAAAATACATAGAACCAGAATCGGAATGGCAGATTTCTTCTAAAAAAACGACGAAACTTCTCTAAATTGGAGGTCTTGTCATGCTCAAGAAAAGAGAACTTCTTGCCCGTAATAAATAAAACAAAATTCTGTCTCGAAAGCTAACTCAAAGAGATAATAAAATTTGACATTCTTTTTGTAGAACTTACTATAAGCGAAGTAAAATTCTTGTTATAGAGAAGAGCACATTAAATTCAACATGATATATACCTTGCCGAAGAGGGTATGAATGATGCAACAGATGCAGTTCTGACAAGGGGAAACGTCTTCTTCAGGATTATCCCTGATGTGGAAACAACAACAAAAACGAGTTCCCATGATCAAGCTTTAGTTTCTGCTTCAATAACTTCTCAACCTGAAAAATAACCACAACTACAACTTCATTGAAGAAAACAGGGAATGCATTACTAGCAATTCCGTCTCGAGTGATGTAACATAAATAAGTTGAACAGAATATGAAACAAGAAGTGTTTTGAGCCCTGGGTTTAGTTCAGATGGTTTATGAAACTACTCTTAAAAAGTAGCATCTAGTAAATATAGATAACTTCGAATTTCAATATCCATAATCCCTTACCTTATCTCTAATTTTCGGTTTCCTTTGTATCATATTGACCAAAAACATCACATATGTTTTACACGAAAGTTGAGCGAAACAAAATCCAAGGCTGTACTGGTCTAACTAGCATATATATATATATATATATATATATATCTGGAAAGGATATAATCAAACAAACAATAAACTGTGATCATAAATACCATCTTCATCAATAAAATCAAAAGGAAGCTTAACCAGAAGAAAAGACATGTAAAAGAGAAGAAGAAGAAGAGAAAACAAAAGTAAAAAGAATTTCGTTACCTTGACAAAGGCATTGATGATTGATGAATCCAATCCTAAATATAGTTTGAAGCGAAGGAAACAGAGTTGATCAACCGGAAATCACTGTTCTTGTAAAGCTAGAGAAAACAAGCGAATGACTTGATAAGCACCCAAGAATTTAGTACATTCAAAGAAGAAAATCAAACAAAGATTTAAAAATTAATATAGTTGGATAGGTCGAAAAACAAAGATTTAAAACAAAAGAATGACTTGATAAGCACCCAAGAATTTAGTAAATTCAAAGAAGAACACAAGCAAAGATTTAAATTTAATATAGTTGGATTAGGTGGGAAAACAAAAGATTCTAAAAGTAGAGAGTTCGATGGGCTTAATGTTTAAAAACCGAAGCTGCGTTGGAGTCTTCGTCGACAAAAGCGCCGAGTTCTCGATTTTATGGGACCCAGAAAGCTCCTTTATACGCTGCTTGCTTTGATGATGTGGTAATTCAAAGCTACATTTGTAATTTTATTGGACAGATTTTAAATATATAAATTATAAGATTATTAGATTATACACCTCATAGCTCATGTGTTTATTGTTTGAATTGGGCCGACGTGGAATTAAAAATTTTATTTAAATAGGTTTGATTTAAAATATTTTATTATTTAAAACATCTTAAATATTAAAAAATTTTATATTAATATTTTTATATTTTTATAATATAATTAAATTTTTTTATTTTTTAAATTTTAATCTAAATCAAATTGGATTAGAGTGAATTATCAAAAATTATTTAAATTTGGTCTACTATCCCAAACTTTTTTTCATAATAAATAACTAAAAGATCTGCTTAATTGAAGTTATAAATACTAATTAATTTCATAAAAAAATACTGATTAATAATTCTTTATTTACCATTCTATAAATTTTTTTTTTGGCATTTAATTACTTTTAGATAATGCTTAACTGAAATGTGATATTAAAATTATCAACGCATTATTGACGTAATGTCAAAGATTACTTTTTTTAAAGAAAATTTCGGAAGCTCTTGCGTGTAAAATTGAGAAAAAAATTGGACTTGACTCCTATTTGTTCTAAGTTACAAATGGGCAAAAGACCCAATTAGCAAGTACTTGGGATTTTAGAAGTCCAATTAGAATGAGTGGTTGCAGTTGGGCATCATTTTGCATTGTTAAATTAAGTTCATTTTATGGTAAATTATGATTTTATTAGGGTTTACTCAATTAATTAGTGAAGCAATTTTATTTGATTCATATCTATAATTTTTTTATTTATCAATTTTTTTTTTTTTTTGTATAAGATCAATTGAAAATTTTAAAATAATATTAATAGTGCATTAAATATAAATTTATTTTTAAAATGATCATGTTCGTTGTACCCATAATATGTTGGGCTTTAGCCCAGCTTTCAACTCAACCCATGAGGCCACAGAAGTAAAGTATGCCAAAGGAGAAACCAGCATATGGTGGTAACTAACTTGACCATGCATGAATGCAGATGAGGTATACATGGCAAGAATATCGAGATCCCTAGGAGAAAGTAAATAAAACATAGAAGTAAGGAAAGAAAAAGGAGTCATGTCATTTGTCAATCTCTTCCTCGTAGCTCTTTAGCATACTCGTTTCATTTCCTTTCTCCTTCGCAAATTTTTATTGAGTTAAACATTCAAGCATATTTCGTAAAATCATCTTCGATACTTTTTAATCTTATTTTATATTTGTAAATCTCGTTTTACTTAACCCGATCTCTCAAGCTTTCTTACCACATGTTTCTCTAATCCTGAATCGTTCCATCATCCGAGAAAACCATTAACAATATTCAAATACGATTGATAAGCATAAATAAATAATTATTTCTTATGCAAGCGGGTGAACCCAAAAACCTGCATGTAAAATTGATTTGAACACTGTAACTAATAGCTTAGATTGCCGACATTGGTAAGGACATATGCAATTAAAGGCAGGAACTTGGAAAGGATCCCTCACCTATTTGACTTTTGCTTTTTTGCTAGAAATTGTATCAACATTTTTTGTGCTTTGAAAAAGTCAGTTTATGTCTCATAGCTGTTTCAGTTTGTTAGATTATTCTAAATCATCACAACTTTTGTTGCAAATTAACATTATAGAAGTTGACCCTTTCTTTTCTTTTCTTTTTTCTTTTTTTTTTTTTTGGCTTTTGCTTTTGATATAATCATCTTTTTTCTGAAAACTTCTAAAACAGTGTTTCTTTTTTAATGTTTTAATTATATTTTGTTCACAAAATGATGAGCTGGTAGCGTTTGAATCACGCTAGATATACCACCCAAAAGAAGAAAGAAAAAATGAAAAATCTTTACAAATCAGTTATACGAAGTTGAGATATGTGTTTAATATTTGTATATTTAATTTTTTAAAATTTTTTAAATATTTAAAAAATTATATTTATACACATATTTAAATATATATCAAATGCAAATATTAAAGATGAATTTTTTAAAAAATAAAAAATTCGAGTAATGTAGATCATAGGCTATAATATTAATCTTGAAATGATTATTGAAGAAGATGGTGACAGTAGTAAACTAGGAACGGCAATTCTTTTAGCCATAATTACCCTTTATATCTTAACTAATGAAGAACATATACATCAGTTACATGTCACCATAGGGCTGACGATATTTATGTGAATATTGGTTCTAAAATCTTCTGCATTGTGGTTGTATTGCATTCTTCCTTTCTTTCTTTTGCTTTGTTGTGTTTAGCTTATTTGTCTTTTTATATTAAGTATATAATTACGAGAGGTTGAATCTGCATTATTATTGTCGACACTGTAACAGTAATAATCAGAAAAAAAAAAAAAAAACTTACAGATTATGTCAATCAAATATATTTTGGGTTCACAGGATGTTAAGCCGTGGGCTGCCATTTCTTTGTCACTACCTTAGAACATGCTGTTTTATCAGACGAATTATGAGAGGAACTGAACTTGCTAGATTTATTTTTTATTCATGAAATATCAGTTTCTCCATAACTAAAACTTGGCCTTTATCTGCAGTATCTGCCACTTCAAACCATCAAGAAGCATTGTATATGATTCTCCCCAGCAAGTCCATGGAATTTTTTCCCTTCAATTTCACTTTCTATAATGGTATTTTGCATATATAAAGCTCATCAACCTTTGAGGCTGGTGATCACATCACCTCTGTTGTTTTATGTTTAACGTCCATATCCGACGTATATCCAAGCATGATTATGTGATATGACCCTCCAATATATAAAAAACTCAGAAGAAATTAAATATACTTATATCAGATACATATTCGTATTCAATATTCATACTCAAGTCCGAATAATATAGGTGATCGCTAAGAACACATCACAAGGGTGAAGAGCTGCATCCTGAAAATGCAAGATTCAGTGCTATTCGTTGCCTTTTAATTTGATTCAATCATTACCAACCCAATCCCTCCAGCCTCTTAAGGAAAGAAAAATAAGAAAAAAAGAAAGACGAAGTGCCTTGCATTCTTGCATTTAGGCATAGAACAGAGAACTTGGGATATTAACTGGAAAGGCAATGCAAGCAAATAATTAAATAATTTGATTACCAGCTAATATGGCAGAATGCCGGGGGGCCAAACGGCTGGTCTGGGAGGAGTGGACCTACAGCTTCATGACAGGCACGTTCGGGAACAGCCCCCACAAGTGAAAATAAAAGGGAAACAAATACCTGCTATGATGATTACCATACATGAGAAAGCAAAAGGGAAAAAAAAAAGAAAAAGAAGGCAAAGCTATCAGAATTTCAATAATTCGTGGCCCAAACCAAAATTGCAAGGCCTAATCGTTGCTTCTCTTCTTCTTCTTAAGATTCTTATAATTATTTGTGTTTAGTTACCTTAGTAGCTATCTCAGGAGATGGGCAGGACAGGCACGAGGTTGCCAGGCTTCTGCTTAAACAGGATTAGGCCTCATGTTAGAGTCCGGTCGCCTCCAATACAAGCCAAGCCTGATGTGAATTCTCCTAAAACTGATCAGAAGCATGAAATTTGTGGCAAAGTTGAGGAAGATAAACCCAGCAATGGAGGAAAAAGTGGGTTGATAATCGGAAGGAAAATCATGATCGTGGTTGATTCCAGCATTGAAGCCAAGGGAGCTATACAATGGGCACTCTCTCACGCTGTCCAGTGTCAGGACACAGTTATTCTTCTGTATGTGACAAAGCCCTCGAAACAAGGTTGGGGCAATTTATTTTCTTGTCATTTACCCTGAAAAAAACTTTTGATTATTAGCTAGAATAACTGTACGAGGAGATAAACTAAATTAGTATGGTCGAAATACTTAATACAGTGCCAGTTACAAATGATGAGTCCGACAGTAACAAAGCTCCGAGGGCTTGTGAACCAGTTTCCACCCTGAAAACTATGTGCAAGCAGAAGAGACCTGAGGTGGGTTGGATATAATATGTCCTTTAAATCTTGCTGTTTAACATATCTAATAATAATGACACTCTCATTCTCAATCTCTGTTGTAAGTAAGTTGTTTTCTTGGTATTTGAGGCCGCCACGAATTGATTCTTATCATTGAAATCGAAAGTTCTGTACTTTATCTACAGATTACGCAGATTACGGATACTAATGCTATGAGCTTTGATCTGGCAGGTAGAAGTTGAGATAGCAGTGGTGCAGGGAAAAGAGAAAGGTCCAACCATAGTGGAAGAAGCCAAAAAACAAGGTGCGGCACTTCTGGTTTTGGGACAGAAAAAAAAGTCCATGACTTGGCGTCTCATCATGATGTGGGCAGGCAACCGGATAACTGGTGCTGGAGTCGTCGAGTACTGCATCCAAAATGCTAGTTGCATGGCAGTTGCAGTAAGAAGAAAAGGCAAAAAACTTGGAGGTTACTTGATCACCACTAAGCGGCACAGGGATTTCTGGCTCTTGGCTTAAAACTCAAACGCCATCATTATTTTTCAATCAAAGGGGATTCTAAATTCTAATCTTACTCCACAATATATGTGATTTTTCCTAGTGTTGTTTGTAAATAATACTGCTAAAGTATATTGTGTGGATGAAAAATTTTGTGTTGTGTCATTGTTCCTGGCCATGGGGATTATAGCTAAAGGGGAAGACAGTTTGGGTCCCTTCGACCCCTTTAGGGTCTTTCCTGGATTCTACAGTGGCCTAAAGAAGCACATGGTTCGGCGAACTTTTTGTTTTTGTAACTTATGTACCTTGGATGCTCCTCGCAATGCCCGACGCTTGTTGCAGTGGAGATGCTGGGTTTCACCAGCTTTGCTGAAGCTGCAACACACCATAACTGTATCATGCATTGTTGTAATTACAATAATTTGGCCTTTGAAAATGGTCTTATGCTTGAACCTTGCAACTTTGTCGGTTGATTTACAATAAATGCTTTCTCAATCTGATTAATTGATACCTTTTCATTGGGGGGGGGGGTGGGATTGACCATAAAATCAACCCTCTACGCTAGAATGTTGATGATTGAGAGCCCAAAAGTATGGACTTAAAATCCATTGGCCCTCAAAGTCCAAACATGATAGATTCATTGATTAGCCACATGAAACTGGTGGACAATCTCTAAGTGACCCATTGGTCATGCATGCTTCATTATTGCACTTTAACGACATAAATGCAACACAGTTCCAAGCAATTTTCCACTTATCTCTTCCTTAGCAATCAATGTACATGGATAGAAATGGGTCGATGTTTGTCAGAACTTTTGGGCTCTCTGTTCCTTGAACTTGAAGCAACAAGCACTTTATCTTAAGCAAGGTTCCAACACTATCTGGGTCCCTATCTACAACCAAAAAAAAGCCCAGATTTTCGTACAAATAATGAATTAGGGATGCTGATTCATGAAATGATTAAAAAAAAAAAAACCAATAACTAAAGGAGCTTACAAGCACAAGATTAAAAGGATGCAAAGCATCATCAAATCTTCTCTGAATTAAAAGAACAAAGAAATCATAACCAATTTTTTAAAGGATTTATAAACATAAACTCGAGGTTCATAAAACCAATACCCTCTCTATGTCAGTTTAATTTCATGGTGATAAATTTCAGAAACGTGTTGCGTTCATGGTTTCAAGTGGGTTTTAATTCATCATTGTGTTGTAGCAGAGAAAAAGGAGAATATTTGTACAAGTTAATGGACTTAATGGTCCATGGACATGTGGTGGGGCAAAAAACAAAGTTGAGTTTTAAATGATCTAATATTATGCACGCAAATTTCCTAAATCCTTATTACCAAAAAACAACGTAAATCTCTCATATTCCAAAAATCTGTCATTATAGGTAATCCAATTTTTTTTTTGTCATTACAAAGAAAAATCAAAACACTAAGATATTTTTAAATTTTCAAAAAATTTTAAAATAAATCGAATTCGAAAAAGTGCATAAGATATCAAAATTAATATCCAAACTCTAACACTTTTCTTTGTCAAAGAATCAGCACAAAAATTCCCTTTTATCAGGACATATTAAAATTCAATTATTGAATTGGATGCGATTAAAAGAAATAAGGTGATTATAATAAAAAACTTGGATTTATTCCGATTAACAAGATGCTTATAACAATCAGTTCAGATTTATTTCTCATTTAGTTCGGATATAACAATCAGTCTGGATTTAGTCCTGTATAAAACATCTTTACGGATTGGATGGACTTTACGTTTAATGAGCCAGAGGCCCAATAATGTAGAACTTAAAGCCCACCATAGTGAAACCTCGTACAAAAACCTTTGCTCTTCCCTGCCTATCATCCTTTGTCAACCGGCCTTTCCCAGGACCAAGACGCAGGCGAGCAACCGATGGCTAAGCATTCAAGTGCCGCCGAAGCCAAAAGCAAGAAGGAAGCAAAGAAGAAAGGCAACAAAAAGACAGGTCCAGATGCCATCTCCATGAAGATCAAAGATCAAAAATCCAACCCTTTCGAGACCATCTGGTCGCGCCGCAAGTTCGACGTACTTGGCAAGAAACGTAAAGGAGAAGAACACCGCATTGGCCTTGCTCGTTCCCTCGCTATCCAAAAGGCAATAGCAAACCCCAGAAACTCACTTTTTTTTTCTTTTATTTTTATTTTATTTACATGTATTAATGAGAGTTTTTTTTTTTCTCAGAGGAACAAAACGCTGTTGAAAGAGTACAAGCAAAGCACAAAGTCTTCTGTTTTTGTGGACAAGAGAATTGGAGAGCAAAATGATGACTTGGGAGAGTTTGAAAAGGCTATTATGCGATCTCAACGTGAGCGTCAAGTTGTTTTTTTTAAATGTTTTAACTGCTTGGTTGCTGAGGAATTGTAGCAAACAGAAGTGGGTGCTTTTATATAATATTTTTTATGTTTGTACAGAGTGTTAGAAACATTGGTGTATTGATGCTTATAAAAGTTTGTGTTTTTTGCTTTCTACTTGGTGAGATTTTGAAGCTTTTGGTTAATTATGGTTCATTATTAATTCCCATTTTTTGTAGTGCATTCTTATTTATATTAGGGTTGCCCTGCCGAAACTGCGATCAGAAATTTAGTGAGTTGGGCATTGCCTTAAGGGCATTATCTAAGTGTATATTACTCTTATATTCCATTTTCTTTTTTTCCCTTTTTGGTTTCCGTAGTTGAAATTGGGAAAAAAGAGCAAGTTCAATTTATCAGATGGAGAAGAAGACGAGTTCGATGCTGTAGGTTTTGATTCCCTTCCAGAGAGGGATGATTTTGAGGATGAAATCTTGTCTGATGACGATAATGATGATAACAGTAAGATTTTACCTCCGGGTTTTTTTTTCCATGCTATAAGGAATTTATTTTTTGCAAATTGATAATCCTAAATTCCTACTAACTTTTTCATTGGTTCAAACAATGTATTGCTTTTCAATATTGTAGCTTTTGCTTATAAACTTTGCAAAATACAAGTGGCTTTAATGCTGTTTGTCTGTAAGATTTCTGTCTATAGCAAGGACTTCGTAGTCTTCTCTATGTATTCCTATATTTAGTTGAATCTCGATAAAGCAGAGCAAAAGGGTTTTGAAACTTGGTCACCGGCATCGAGAAACTTCAATCTAGCTTTTATTAATGATGTGTGCTATCACTGTAATCTAGTTTAGCAGAAGCTGTTATCTTCTAAGTTCTACGTTTGATATATTTTCTTCCTGATGTATTTCTGTGTTTTTCTGGTTGACATTCCAATCTTGGTTTTGCATATTCATAATCCTTTCCTCATTTATATGAATAATTTTCATCTAACTTTCTATTCAGATATTGATTTTCCCTCTACTGTATTGTTCCTTTCCTTTATTGTTTCTTAAAAACTATGTTAATGGCGTTGATGATTTGACCCTTCTTTTTAGAACGGCCAGCCATCTTAAAGCAACTTAATTCTCATGGTGCACAGAATCCGTCGGAAGGGGATTTGGTTGGAGAGGAAAATGTAAGACCTATTGTCTTTCATTAAGGGATACTTGTTTGTGCTTGATGGTCACTTCAGCAAGTTTTTTATGACTAGCTTGTTTTAATTCTTAAGTGCCTCTACTTGTGAGTGATTGTGTTGGCATGCCTATTATACAAAGGAAGATTCAAATGCTAGTTCATTTCAGTCTAAAATCTTTGTTTAGCTGTTTGATCAGGCTTTAACCTTTAATTATTGACTGTGGCATGTTACAGAATCTGAAAATCAGTATTTTGCTAGTTCAAAATGACATTATTTGGGTATTTTGGTCTTATCTTCTTTATCGGTTATCTATGGCAATTTTTCAATTACCTGCAAAATGATTCAAGTCATAAGTGATTGGTATACTCAACTTTTCGCTGCTAAAGAATCTTTTTTCCTGTGTCTTTTAAGTATGCACTTTTTCTCACACCGTTTGTAGTAATGTTCTGTGGAAAACGTGAGTTTGTTTGGGTAATTTTCCCATATCATAATCAGAATCGTGGAGTTTCCTGTGGTAGAGCTCCTAAAGGTAATCCATTTCAATTGTTATTCTTCACAGTGATGAAGCAATAAGAGTTATAGTGGAAGTGACTGTACATGCATACATGATTCTCTCTCTCTCTCTCTCTCTCTTATCTCTGCTCCCTTTGCACTTGGATACTTGCATTTATTATGGAGCACGTGTTT
>JBBYHO010000006.1:5701178-5711360 GCA_038382025.1 Adansonia gregorii
TCTCTCTCTCTCTCTCTCTCTCTTATCTCTGCTCCCTTTGCACTTGGATACTTGCATTTATTATGGAGCACGTGTTTGTGATGTGGTATTAGATGTCTTAAAATCTGGTTTAAATTGATGGCTTTCATGCTACAGAAGCAAAAAACTAAGAAGGAAATAATGGAGGAGGTCATTTTGAAGAGCAAGTTTTTCAAGGTAAAAATTCATATGCATCGTAAAGTTAACAGTGTTATTACCAGACTGTTCTTGAGTCTTGACAACTGCTCTCTGATTTTTTATTTTTCCTATTTCTTACCAGGCACAAAAAGGAAGACATAAAGAAGAAAATGAGCAGTTGATGGAAGATCTAGATAAGAACTTCACATCTTTAGTGCAGTCCCAGGTTTTGTTGTCTCTGACTGAACCAGGCAAAATGAATGCCTTGAAAGCTCTTGTGAACAAGAGTGTTCCAAATGAGCATGTGAAAAAAGAAGAGTTACAAGTTACACAGAGAGCAGAAACTCATCAGCAGGTACTGAGTGATGGTTCTAAATTGGTTCTTATTAAACTAGCCATGCTGGATGAGTGCTCTTGTCTGTACAAAGTTCTGTCTTCATTTGTTTGCTATTAAATTTTTTTCTGAAATCTTGCTTTGCATGCCATATTTCTTCGTTGTTTAAGAAGTTCAATGAGAAGAAGGTGTTTTGTACCTGCTAGCATCAATACATTTTTGCCTTTTGTTTTGAAGAAAAGAAAGCTTTAACACCATAATGACGACTGTGACTAAAGTTCTGTCTTGCAAAATTCCAGATATATGCATATATATAGATCATAATCAAAATCAAGCATTAAAATTTTTTCCCACTTTTATCTTACAGGAACAACCCGATTCTTATGATAAACTTGTCAATGAGATGGTACTGGATATGCGTGCTCAGCCGTCAGACAGGACAAAGACACCTGAGGAGGTTGCCCAAGAGGAGAGGGAGCGACTAGAGCGATTAGAGGTATCTGCAGTCAATGCTTAACTAATTGTTTCAGTTTTTTATGCTTTTACATGGTTTATTTATTTGGAGATGCTGTTCAATTTAGCTATAAGTCATTGGCTGTTACAGTTGATGCAGGTTTTTTATGAGATGGAAATTCACATAAAGCAAGGGGTTATCTTGTGCTTTATTGGTTGGAAATAACAATGTTATTTGAAAGTGTCTACGAGTTTATAAGATTTTTGTTTGATATGATCACCTTCTCATTGTTATAAGATTTTAATTGATATGCTAATTTTATTTATTTATTAGTATTTTGATGATAACGTTAGCAGTATATGGTATTTATGACCTGTTTGCTTAATTATTTATCTGGAACTCCACAAATTTCAGGAAGAGCGTCAGAAGAGGATGTTAGCAACAGATTACTCTAGTGATGAAGATGGTGACAATGTTGAGAAAGATTCCGCCCAGAAACCAAGGCCTATCTCAGGAGATGATCTCGGTGACTCCTTTGCACTCGATGAGGAACCTGGTAGGGAAAAAGGCTGGGTCGATGAGATTCTTGGAAGAAAGAATGCAGATGATTCTGAGAATGAAGATGAGCTTGATTCTGAAGGTTCAGAAAGTGCTGAAGATACTGGTTATGATGAAGGATCTGAAGAGGATGATGGTGATGAACGTGAAAAGACTCTATCTTTGAAGGACTGGGAGCAGAGTGACGATGATGACCTTGGAACAGATTTGGATGAGGATGAAGAGGAGGAAGTACATGATAATGCCATTGTTGAAGAAGATGTGGAGAAAAGAGGCCGTAACAAGTTGAATAAAACTGAACTTGGGAAAGAAGTTGTAGAGTCTGTGGTTGCAAAAAAAGTCAAATCAAGTGTCAAACATGCTTCAACTAAACCAGACATTCCCTTTATCATTGAAACTCCAAGGAGTTTAGAGGAGCTATCATCTTTATTAGAGAATTGTTCTAATGGTGATGTTATTGTGATTATTAATCGAATTCGGGCAAGCAATGCAATTAAGCTTGCTGCAGAAAATCGGAAGAAAATGCAAGTAAGCTTGCTTCTTCTTGCTCTTTCCTTGTGTTGTGTGTAACCATCTCACAAATTCTCACCAAGGAAGTATCCAGTTATCTTGTTAGACATGTACATTTTTAAGGATTAAATTCACAAAAATGTTGAATCATGGTGTTGGAAACTTTGTTAATATTGTTGTTTTTATTTATTAAAATCTTAGTTCACCTTAATTTTTTGGTTAATTAAAGAACATTTTCTTATGCTATTAATGTCATGATCGCCACCATTCATTTAAAACTGATATGTCTACTATTTACTAGGTATTTTATGGTGTCCTTTTGCAATATTTTGCTGTGTTGGCAAATAAGAAGCCCTTGAATTTTGAATTATTGAATGCGCTTGTCAAGCCACTAATGGAGATGAGTACTGAGATCCCATATTTCTCTGCAATATGTGCTCGTCATCGAATCCTACGAACTCGCACACAATTTTTTTAGGCTCTCAAGAACCAAGGTTTGTATCGCTTGATTCTTTGAGTCAGTAATCCTTCCAACTTTATTCTCTCTAGCTGACTCTTTTGCGGATTTCTTATGAAATGATATATTTTAATTTTTGCAGAAACCGGATGCTGGCCTACCTTGAAAACATTGTTTCTGCTAAGGTTATGGTCCATGATTTTTCCTTGCTCTGACTATCGTCATGCAGTCATGACTCCAGCAATATTATTAATGTGCGAGTATCTAATGCGTTGTCCCATAATGTCGGGTCTAGATGTTGCTATTGGTTCATTTTTATGTTCCATGGTTCTTTTGGTATGTACATGCTTTATCTTTATCATTCTATGCTCTTAACTTTTCTTGTAGGAGAATGATCTCCTATTGTTAAGTATCCAACGTAAAAAAAATTGATAATAGGTGGATGGGCCTAACTTGAATATAGGACCACAGAAAATGCAAGATTTAATAGATTTGGGATAACACCGCTTAATACCCATGTTTAGCTGT
This sequence comes from Adansonia gregorii, assembly GCA_038382025.1. Taxonomy (NCBI): domain Eukaryota; kingdom Viridiplantae; phylum Streptophyta; class Magnoliopsida; order Malvales; family Malvaceae; genus Adansonia; species Adansonia gregorii. Next base: position 5,704,176 of record JBBYHO010000006.1, read on the forward strand.
TCATGGCTCATTCTCTATATTGTGCTTATTGATGGAAGAGTGCTAAGTTACTTCTGAGATGCACTCTATGACACACTAGAGAGTGAGACTTTTATTCTCTTCTGCTAGCCTTTTTGTTTCCTGAATCCGTGGATCCTGTTACTCTAAAGCATACTGCTGTAATAAATTTTGTTATACAAGTGACAATTGTAATATTTTGCATATATATATTTATTGATCCTAGCCTTCCATTATTTTCTTAAAATCCCCTACCTAGCATTGAAAGGATTTTACGTGCTTGGTTGGTGCACATGCTTACCAATGTACCATGTACCGTGTATCACTAACAACTTGTTTTATGTTGCTAGTTGCTGCCTGTTTTTCTTCCTGACTTATGGCTGCAGTTAATGACATGATAAATTTTGGTACTTTGTAGGTTATGAAACAATCTCAAAAATTCTGTCCAGAAGCTGTAATGTTCCTCCGAACTCTGCTGATGGCAGCTATAGACCAAAAGCTAGCATCAGATCAAGATTCTCAGGTATTATTACTTCATGATTGCGGTTTATGAAAAATAAAGGGAACTACAAGAATTCTATGTTGCCTTATTGCATTTCATATGATATTGGGATTACGTTGATACTTAACTTGCATGATTCCCTCGTCCAATTAGTTATTAACAAAAGGGGAAAAAAAAAAAAAGAATTCTGACTTTGACTTAGTCCATTTGTTGATTTTGTCTTGATTTAAGAATCAATCTGACGATTTATTGATCTGATTTCCCCCATTATTAGATTTCTAAATATGTAGCAAAATAATAATAACCGTAATTAGACAATATTTTTTTTTAATTTAATAAATATGTTTACTCGTGCAATTTATTAGACTAATTTTGTTCTATTTTGTGGAAATTTCATTGATAGCAGTTTTATCATCTTATGGAGCTGAAAGCACTCAGGCCACTGTTACACGTAGATGATCGCGTGGATGAGATTAATCCTCTGAATTATCGCGGTAATGGAGATGTCAGATGATTCCTCATTTTTCAACTCTAATAATTTCAGGTCAGCTGATGCTGTTACTTGTTTTTGATGAATGATGTCGATTTGAAGTTCTCTACTTTGTTATTTTGTTTGTTCATTTCATTAATTCTGCTGGGTTATATTCATTTTATATGTAATGCCTCTTTGTCAGGGTTTTTTTTTTGATACATTTGGATAACGAATAAATTTCATGTCGAGGGCTAGTGCACTGGTAACCGTGATTGAAACTTTGCATGGATTTGTTGAGATCTATGATGGACTGAATTCCTTTCCTGAAATTTTCTTGCCAATTGCAACATTGCTACTTGAAGTTTCGAAGCAGAAACACTTACCAGAGGCACTCAAAAATAAATTTAATGATGTTTCTCAACTCATTAAGAAGAAAGCTGATGAAATCCTTGTGCTGCGGAGACCACTTCAACTGCGGAAGCAGAAGCCAGTGCCTATCAAATTACTCAATCCGAAATTTGAGGAGAAGTAAATTACATTTTCTTTTCACTTCTGTTTCATTTAGAAGTTTTTTTTTTTTTAAATATATTTTCCTTCTACCTCCCTGCATATTGAGTCATAGTATTGAATGGTGCTATTTAGACTTAGTACGAGTAACTTGCATTTAACATTACCCTGCAGCTTTGTTAAAGGTAGAGACTATGACCCAGACCGAGACCGAGCTGAGAGAAGAAAGTTGCAAAAACTCCTAAAACGTGAAGCTAAAGGTGCTGCTCGTGAGCTGCGGAAGGACAATTATTTCTTGTACGAGGTAAAGCAAAGAGACAAGGCATTACAGGAAAAAGAAAGAGCAGCTAACTATGGAAGGGCAATAGCTTTTCTCCAAGAACAAGAGCATGCCTTTAAATCTGGACAACTAGGTAAGGGCAGCAAGAAGAGAAGGAGATGAAACTAACTTTATAGCAATAGCATTCCTTGAATTTTTTTCATCGAATTTATGGATGTCTAACATAGAAATTTTGGGATTATTGATAGAAGCAGTGTTCATTCGGAGTATCATTAGGGTACTCGTTTGTGTTGTATTCATTCCCTTTTCCACAAGGCAAAGACAATGCTTGCAAATTTTTTGCTGCCTAAGATTGTCCATTGAGTATTGTTTACCATAAGTAGTCAATATTGTAACTATGGACATACCGGAGACAAATGGTATGGATTAATATAAAAATTAAAATCGTATAATCGTTTTACTTTACTTTAAAATCGGTATTTATCAGTCGGTACACCTATACTGTTATCTTGGTACTATGACCAGAAAACAAGCTACGTTCCCGGATTATAACTAATACAATAGAGTCATTATCTTTAAAGTTTGAGGATACTTTCAACGGCCTACACCAAAGAATTCTAGTCCCAGTATCAAATTTAAGCTGCTGTTTAAAGCCATGTTCTTGGCTGTTCCGTTAGAGTTTTCAAGACCCTGCAATTGAATCTGCCGCGCCAACTCTAGGCTACAAAGCACCTCAATCATGGATGGTCGATTCACCTCTTCATCCGCCAAGCATTTCCGTGTGATCTCCACGAACTTTGTGAGTGATGCTGGTACTATCTTTCCTTTTAAATGTCGATCCACGAGTAGATCAACCTCACTCCTCTCAAGGCAAGTTAATGCCCACTGAACCAAGGTTTCATGATGGTTAGCTTTAGTAGTATCAGTCTTCTCGTTGTCTCCTTCAGCCTTTGGATTTATGGATTGCCGTCCAGAAGTCATTATTCTGACCCATTGAACGGGCGGTTCGATAAACATCTTCAGGCGCTGTGTAAGCTGGAACCGTCTTGGGTTATTGAATTGAAAGATTGAGATCATAATCAAGCTGGCCAAAAGCGGCTCCAAAGATGTGACTCTCATCATCAGTCCAAGTGTGGAACATCCCAGTATCTCGATCTGGAGAAATGGTTTGGCCTCCCACGTTTGCTCTATAAACTGTCTCCAGGGCAAAGTTGTCACCAAACGTGAGCTCTTTTGGATAGAAGCCAACAAAAGGAAGGGAAGCGTCGTCTTCACGAATGTAAAGGTGAAGTGGCATAGAAACAACTTCTATTCCATTTACGAAGCCATAAGCATCAGGAGCATTCGAAGCAGGGCTGACAGTCAACGCTAGAGTATTAGTTTCAACATGAACGATGAATTCCTTGAAAAAGTAATCAACGTTCAAGTATCTAGCTGTAAGGTAGGAACTGAAATTTCTCAAGAGTGTGTAGTGACCAGCAGTGACAGAAAAGATTCTGAAGCATTGAAACCTCGGTAAGAATTTGAATAGAAATGAAGGCGAATGAACTTTGGGCCTGGGGTCGCATTGAAGGTGTAAGAAAATTTGGTGTGGAAAAGCCTTGCAGACATGTAACGGACTCCAGGAACTATTGTTCCTTTATTGGCATTGGAGACAGTGAAGTTGCTATCTGAATTAGAAGCAATGAAATGTGAGCCGATGTCGGACGACCAATTCCTTCCCTTGTACCATAGGCTTTGCTCGGCTGACGAGCCACAGTCGAGAAAATAGCTTTCTGATGGAACATAAGCTAAACCGTCTGCAGAAACAAACGTTCCTCCAGGAATCTGGGAATAGAAATCCAGAATGATCAAAATGAAATGCGCCCCAACTTGGCAAATTCTGACTATTGCATTATAGGCATCGCTGCAAGTAAAGAGCCATAGGTCAGAACAAGTGTTCTCCAATGGAGCATATTAATTATGCAGAATTAATATTAGAAAACAGATGCATGTTCTTTAATGATGGCTAAAATAGGTGTGAAAAGCTCATAAAAAATGTATGGATACCCGTTGGCAAAGATCATCTTGTATCTCTGATATTTTTGATCCGGCAAATTATGCTATATGGGCTGGGGATTACTCAAATCTGCAATGTCACTATACACCAAATATTGTAACTTGGATCAATTGCATCTATCCCAAAGTACGTAATTAGCTGATATAAGAATATTACAATTAAAAATTAACTTAATTTTTCTATGTTCTAAAATATAAAGCTTAAATTTTTTTTCTCTTTTCTTATTATTCAAATGGTTAGTCATCGGTTACTCAAAAGCAAAATTTGATTGTCGGATATCAAATCCGTCATATCCATCTTATATATCTAATTTTTTTCGGCTTGGTATTTTTTTTTCTTTGTCATCTCATTTTTATTTTTTATTTCTAATTTGATAAAAATTTAATATTAAATAAAATAATTTGCATTTTCTTCCTTGCCACATTATTTTTTAATTTGGTAAAAACGAAATAATCTATAAAATATTCTATTCTTGTTAAATTTTAGTAAAATGTTAACATTGAAAAAGTTTTAGAAAATAACGTTGTGGAAGGATGTCACCCAGAACTCAAATTTGAACTTACAACATTATTATGGGCTAATGTCATCACCGATCACCGATGGCTTGAAAAATAAAAATAAATATAAAAAAATAATACAGAATTTTTATTTTCATAAGATAAAAATTATATATTAAAATTTTATTTTTAACATTTTTATTAATAAATTTATTATTTTTAGTTATTAAAATGAAATATTTGAAAAAATATTTTTTATTAAAATTTGACTTCATATAATCGAAAATTAAAATTTGATAGTAAAATTTAATCAAAAATTAATATTTAATTGCAAAATTTAATATTAAGTTAAAGTCTAGAAGTAAATTTGCCCTTAACACTAAAAATATAATAAAAAATATCAATCAAAATAAAACATAATAACAAATTTCAAATACCTATTTATAATATGATTGTAAATTTGCCCCTTTTAACTCATCTTTATTAGGGTAATTGGTATAAGTATTTTAATGTATATATATATATATATATTGCAACTTAAATAGTATTATGTTACAATAGTCTCAGCATAAGTTACATTTTGCGACAAAAGTATCTTGTTTGTGCATATGTCACGGGACTATTATTTTCTTTTTAAAAGATATATTTAATAGAACACTTGCTTATACGCCTAAAAACCATTCATTTGATGTAAAATCAATGTTCCCTGCTTGCTTCTTTAGAGTACTTGACCTGAGATTTGTGTGGGCTTTGCTCGTGCAGGTTCAAATCCTATAGCTTACACCCAACCCAAACGCCCCACAAGTTACTAAAGCTGATGAGATGACAATCACATGTAATGTACATATGATAAAAATTGAATGTATGAACAACCAAAACTAATTGTACCCTAAATCATATCAGATAAAGAAATAGTAATTATCATATATATATTTAGTTATAGTCATATGTATATTAAATTATGTTAGAAAAAACAACCTTCCATGAAAAAAATCAACTCTTAGACAAAAAAATACACAAATTATTATTTTTTAAGCGGTAAAAGAATTATTATTTTTTAAATTGTAACTATGAGATTTAATATAAAATATTATTTAATTTTTTGTTATTTTCAAATAATAATTTAAGATTTAATATAAGTTATTTTTAAAATTTTTATTATTTTTTAAATACTTATTAGAAATTTAATATAAAAATATAAAATAATTATTTATTATTTTTAAATAATAATTTAATATAAAATATAAAATATTTTTTTAACTTTTATTATTTTTAAATAATATTTTTAATATATATAATTTGCATATAATATATATTTGAGTCTGTTCTCTCGATATACGATCAACTCTTGCAAAAAATATATATATATATATATATCTTGATTTGTGAAAGCTTTTTTTAAAGAAGATAACTATTTTCCTTTCTTTCCTATCCTATTTGATTGAGAGGAAATAGTGAAGAAAAAAATCCCATGATCTATCGTGTTTATGTGTATCTGTTAATACAATCTAAACAACCTTTTTTTTTGTTTAATTTCCTATTCGAAGATGATTCAAGCAAATTAAAGTAAATGCATTTTTTTGTTGTATTTTTGGTGAAAATAATGAAATAATACTTCGCTTCTCAAGGAAAAAGGTGATTTGTTAAAGCAAAAACAGAGCACGAACGCTCATAGACAAAGACTTTAAGAAAAACCTAACCTGTAATTTGCTTGTCAGGTTCATCATCGACAAATCCTTCGCAAAGAAGATGGAGAGATTTTGCTTCGTTTTAATGGTTTTAAAATTTATCCTTTCACTCGTCTTATTCATTTGTTGAGTGAATAAACTTAGTTTGCTCCGAGTCTGAACTTTAAATAAATTTTTTATTTATTTAAATTTAATTATAAAAAATATATAATTTAAAAATAATTTTTTTAATTTTTTAATTATAAATAATAATATAAATAGATGAAATCAAAAATGATTTTAAATAAAAAGTTAACTTAGTCTATAAGCACATGTGGTCTAATTGCGTGATTCGAGAAATAGCATTGGAAAAACTAACATAGGCGACCGGAGATGGTGGATCTGCCAATAAAGAATGAGTATGCCAATAATGTTCCAGTGTGTTTGGTGGCTGCCAACCAATTAAATGACTGCTCGTACAAAAGTGACCGATAGCTGGCCTAATTCATTTGAACTAGGAATTAATTAAAGAAAGACCAAGACTTGGCCAAAAGATAATAATAAATAAATAAATAATAAATTAAACGACTGTAAGAAGACCAAAACCTTGGACAAACTCACATGGACATAGACAATGGCACGACGTGGATCTTAAACTTTCTCAATCTCACAACGGTAAATTAGATAGAAAGAAACCATATAAACCCATAAATTTTATATATTTTTATATATTATAATTATATTTATATAAATTTTAATAAATATAATAAATTATATTGCATAAATTTTAATATAAAATAACTATCAATGCAATAATATTTGACATTATTTTAATAAAATAAAAATTATGTCACAATAACAATATTACTATTTTAATAATAGGATTTTTTTTATATTTTAATTATTTTATATATATATTTTTTAAATTGAATTGCATAGTATTTTAATATTTTAATAGCTTATTTCTCTTGGTGATCCTCCAGTCAGAAAATCTTAAGGGGGCCCTGCGTACTGATAATCCTCTAAAATTTGAAAGAAAGATAGTGAGAGAGAGATTAAATAAACTAATATCCGGAATATTGTAAAGTGATCTCACTTGATTTCATTGCAAATATGAAAGATGCTGAATTATTAAGTCACCCAAACTCTGTTGCTTGCTCTGTTTTTCTATTTAAGGTGGCAGAGCTCCTTGCAATTTTATTAC
>JBBYHO010000006.1:5732425-5749536 GCA_038382025.1 Adansonia gregorii
GTTGTATTATATAAAAAAGCGAGATTCTGCTACACATATACTGTCAAACTAAAATTAGGCTAGCTTATTACATATGATCAACAAATCAGATCAGAGTCTATTTACAATTCCTTGCTCAAGTAAGCTCCCAAACTGTACATAGTCTTGCATCGACCGCATCATTTATGTCAATCCTAACTCCTCTGAGTCTCGGCTTCACTATTTCCTTGATGCAGTTCACTATCTCATCTTTGTTTGATTGAGTGCCCTTCAACTGCTTGCAATTTCTCTCTTTCCAAATCTTTTAAATGTATGCACTCTATGCCAATTTCAAGATGGTGGAAATCAATTCGCCTTCAATCTCTTGGTAGCCAAATGGAGTTCTTGCTACCAGCTTGTTACTGTCCTCTGCATCTGACATGCCTGGAGCAGTTCTTTCCATAACTCTTTTGAGAATTCACACTAAAAAAAAAAAAAAAAGAAAAAGATGGCTTTGCTAAACATGGCAAATATTACAACTGCATCAATGGCCAACCCTCTAGGGACGAGCCTATCCTTAGATGGCAATGGTTGGCAATCTGATGAGGATTGCCATCCAAGAGATGAGAGAGTGCTTTACGATGTGCATAGGGAGCCGGATGAGCTAGTCACATTTCACCTTCTCCTTCTTCTTTCGGATCCCATTCCAAACCTTTGATGTTGGATTTTTTGACAAGGAATGGTCCAGACTGTGGGGTCAATGTATTGACTAACCAGTGTCCTAGCTATTCCTCCTAGCTTACATTAACTTTATCCAATTCCAGTTATTACCTCTTGTGCAAGGTATCTACCAGCAGGATCTATCCTTGGGCAAGATGACATATAGTGATTTGAGAATGGAAAACTACTACTGACTGTAGATTAATTATTCTGACACTATTTCTTGAGTTACAAGAAATGGAGAATGATAAATATCTTAAAACTAATATCTAATCCAAGATTAACTCAAGGATAATTATCAACTAAATGACAGTAAAATTTTTTAATTAATTTTATAAATAAAGTTCAAAAAATTGTAACATATTTTATTTATTTTTTAATTTTTTAAATATACACAAAAAAATATTTGATAATTTTTAATTTTATTGGTATAGTGTATATATAGATTAAAAATTTAATTAGTTTAATATATAAATTAATGTTTAAATTATATTTTATTTTATAATTTGATATTTAAAAAAAATTTATAATTAAATAATTAAATTTTATTTTTATTATAAATTAATTTATGTGACGAAAATAAAATTTACATATATAATTTTAAGTTTTGTTTAAGTATTAAATGATGAAAACACTATAATTCAAAAGGGCAACTGGCATATTAATCCAATTCAATTTTCATCGTCCGCTGGACATCAAGTTATCAGAGAATTCCACCCCCAGCATCAAATCTGAGCTGCTTTCTGGGTGTAAGACCTTGGGCGATGACTCGTTTGAATCGTTATCCTCGAGGATCTGCAGTTGTTCTAACCTGAAAAGCACCTCACCCATGGGTGGCCGTTTCCCCACTTTCTTTGCCAAGCATTTTTTTATGATCTCTAGAAAGTTTCCAAGAGATTTCGGTGGGATCGTCCCTTTCAAATGTTGATCGACAAGTTCATTAGGATCTTTCTGCTCAAGACAAAACGATACGGGTGGAATCAGACTGTCGTGATCATCACTATTGCCACCATTCTCATAATTTTCAGGCTTCAGGCTCAGCGGCGCCGGCCTTCCCGTGAGCACTTCCAACAGCACCAACCCAAATAAATAAACATCAGATTTTTCAGGATGATATTTGTCCCAATCAAGATCTAGAGAATCGATGCTGCCGTCGCTAGAGGAGCGATTACTGTTGTGGGATGTCATGGTTGACCCGAAATAAAAAACCTTGGCTGTCCAGCTTTTATTTAACAAAATTTTGGAGGTATTGATATCACAATGTATGATGGGGCACTTTTTTCCCGTAAGGAGGTAGTGCAAACCTCTTGCAACTCCAACACAAATGTCAAGCCTCTGGTTCCATGACAGCGGTTTCTCCCTCTTAACCAAATTATTATGAAGATGATCAGAAAGGGTGCCATTATCCATGAATTCATACACGAGGATCTTCTCAGGGTCTTCTTGGCGGTAACCTAGTAGACGGACGATGTTGTGATGGTGAATTTGAGAGAGGATTTTTATCACTTCATTGAAATCTTGTTCTGATATCGCATTAGCCCCTCGCAGGATAGCTACTTCAGTACCACTAATGCGACCTTTGAAAACCTTCCCCAAGCCCCATATGTCAAAAATAACCAGTGATTCATCGAAGTTGTTGGTTGCTTTTCTCATGTCATGATTGGAAAAAGAACCACAGTGGGATGAATCCTCGGTTTTTTTCATCTTCCAAATTCTCCTCGTTTTGATCAGTAATAAAGCAAAGAGAAAGAGAACCAAGGATACAACCGCCCCACCAACCGAGAACTTAATCATGTTTCGTAATCTTTTCTTCGACTTCTTGGACGGTGCAGGAGAAGGCCGCGGAAAATTTGACTCATCCAAGGTAGGGTTTAGTCCAGCAAGCTTGCCATCATAATTACTTATCTTGAATATCTCCAATCCATTTAAGATTGCATCATAGTACTCGGGCTTAACAAGGATGTTGGGGTGTAGCTCCAGCCATAAGTCCTGCTTCCCAACAGCCTGTGGCGGAATCATCACAACATAGTCTCGATATACAGGAACACCATGCCCCTTACTCCATACAAGCACATCTGCTTGTGTTTCAGCTGTTTGATTATTGATGAATATGAAAAACACCCTCTGGTTTTCCGAGGTTATACCCGGTACAATCTCACAGAAGTGGAGCCTGATAAGATACTTAAAACCAGTATCTACTGGAAAGAACCAGCTTAAGTTGTAGTTATTGTTGATCTCATTATTCTGACCCATTGAAAGGGCGGTTCGGTAGACATCTCCAGGCGCTGTGTGAGCTGGAACCGTCTTGGGGTATTGAATTGAAAGATTGAGATCATAATCAAGCTGGCCAAAAGCACCTCCAAAGATGTAACTCTCATCATCATTCCAAGTGCGGAACATCCCAGTATCTCGATCCTGAGAAATGGTTTGGCCTCCCACGTTTGCCCTGTAAACCATCTCCAGGGAATAGTTGTTACCAAATGTGAGCACGTTTGGATAGAAGCCAACAAAAGGAAGGGGCACGTCGTCGCCACGAATGTATAATTGAAGTGGCATGGAAACAACTTCAACTCCATTAACAAAGCCATAAGCATCGGGAGCATTCGAAGCAGGGCTGAAAGTCAACTCTAGAGTATCATTTTCAACATGAACGATGAATTCCTTGAAATAGTAATCCACCTTCAAATATTTGGCAGTAAGGTAGGGACTGAAATTTCTCAAGAGCGTGTAGTGACCAGCAGTGACGGTGAGAAAAGATTCAGAAGGATTCAAACCTCGGTAAGAATCCGAATAGAAGTGAAGGCGAATGAACTTTGGGCCTGGGGTCACATTGAAGGTATAAGAAAATTTGGTGTAGAAGAGCCTTGCAGACATGTAAGGAACTGCAGGGACTGTTTTTCCTTTATTGGCATTGGAGACAGTGGAGTTGCTATCTGAATTAGAAGCGATGAAATGTGATCCGATGTCGGACGACCAGATCCTGCCCTCATACCATAGGCTTTGCTCGGCCGACGAGCCACAGTCGAGAAAATGGCTTTCTGATGGAACATAAGCTAAATCGTCTGCAGAAACGAACGTTCCTCCATGAATCGGGGAATAGAAATCCAGAATGATCAAAATGATATGCGCCCCAACTTGCCAAATTCTGACTGTTGCATGATAGGCTTTGCTGCACGCCAAAGAGCCATAGTTCAGAGCAGTGTTGTCCGATGGAACATGTTAATTCAGCAAAATTAACCTTAGAATACAGATATACGTTCTTTAATGATGTCCGAAATAGGTGTAACAAGATCAAAAAAAATGTATAGATACCTCTTGGCAAAGATCATCCTATATCTCTGATATTGTTTAATCCAGCTAATTATGATATAGGTTGGGGATTACTCAAATCTGCAATGTCACTATACACCAAATATTTTTAACTTAGTATCAGTTGTATGTAATCCAAGTAATTAGCTGATATAATAACACATATTGCAATTCGACTCCAAAAGGCAAAATTCAAGAATTAAAACTCAGTAACAACAATATTCAAATAATTGAAAGATAACTAACAAAGCACTCGATCTTGATTACTTTGTTATTTATCAATCTTGTATTGGATGGCTAAAGTGTTAAGCAACACAAATTTTAAGAGCAATTTGTGTAAATGTAATATTTTTTTTTTGCAACATAAATTAGTATTATATTATAAGGATTTACATTTGATACATTGTGGTATACTAACAATGAATTTCATGATACTGCCTACTAAAATGTATAGTTTTTTTTATTTACTTTGAAAGATTTTAAAATTTTTATATTATATGATTCATTAATAGTGTATAAATTTATGCACCAATACTACATCAAATTAATATTAACGCAATCATAAAACCAAAAGCTAAGAATAAGAATCGGTATGCATAATAACATTTCTTTCTGGTTTTTTTTTTTTGGAAAATATTTAGTTTCATTTATCCAAAAAAGTAGCATAAGCTAAAACAGCAAAAGCTTTTCCTATATGTATGTGCAACACCCCAATCCCACATCAAAAATCTTTGAGGATCTGTCATGATATATATGTTGATACTTAAGTTTATACTTGCGAAGCATTTTTTAGGGATAAAACTGTGAGGTCTAATGGGCCAAAGCGGACAATACCTATAGGTTGGGTGCGAGTTTCCATAAATGGTATCAAAGCGTAATCACTAGCTGGTGAGAGCTAAGTGCTACACTGTGGGAGCCACCTCTAGAATCTTGCGGGAGCTAAATGCTACACGATGAGAGCCACCTCTAGAATCCAAATGCTTGGTGTGATCCTAATTCTGTCTGCTCTGTATTAATTCTGTTTATTTTGTATTGGGTTTGACGAGGACATCAAGCTTTAAAATGGAGGGAGTTTGTAACACCCTAATCCCACATTAAAAATCTTTGAAGATCTGCCATGATATATATATATGTTGAGACTTAAGCTTATATTTGCGAGGTACCTTTTGGGGACAAAATCGTAAGGTTCAATCGACCAAAGCGGACAATACCTTGCACGTTAGGCGCGGGTCGCCACAAATAGTAGCAGAGCGCAATCACCAGTCGGAAGGAGCTAAGTGCTACACCATGGGAGCCATCTCTAGAATCTGCAGAGCTAAGTGCTACACAGTGGGAGCTACCTCTAGAATCCTAATGCCTGGTGTAATCCTGGTTTTGTCTGCTCCGTATTGATTCTGTCTATTTCGTATTTGGCTTGACAAGGACGTCAAGCTTTAAAACGGAGATATGTTTGTAACACCCCAATCTCACATCGAAAATCTTTGATGATTTGCCATTATATATATGTTGAAACTTAAGCTTATACCTGCGAGGCCCCTTTTGAGGAGAAAATCGTGAGATCTAATTGGTCAAAGCGGACAATACCTTACAGGTTAGATGCAAGTTTCCATAGTAATGGTATTAGAGCGCAATCACTAGCCGGCAAAAGTTAAGTGCTACACCGTGGAAGCCACCTCTAGAATCCTGCAGGAGCTAAGTGCTACACGGTGGGAGCCATCTCTAGAATCCCAACACTTGTGTGATCCTGGTTCTGTCTGCTCCATATTAATTATGTCTGTTCTTTATTGGGCTTGATAAGGACATCAAGCTTTAAAACGGGGAGAGTTTGTAACACCCCAATCCCACATTGGGAATCTTTAAAGATCTACCATGATATATATGTTGAGACTTAAGCTTATATTTGCGAAACACCTTTTGGAGACAAAACAGTGAGGTCCAATTGACCAAAGCGGATAATACCTCGAAGGTTGGGTGCGGGTCTCCACAAATGGTATTAGAGCGCAATCACCAGTCGACGGGAGCTAAGTGCTACACTGTGGGAGCCACCTTTAGAATCTTGCAGGAGCTAAGTGCTACACGGTGGGAGCCACTTCAGAATCTCAACACCTAGTGTGATCCAGGTTCTGTCTGCTCCATATTAATTCTATTTATTTCATGCTGGGCTTGACGTTTTAAAGCATGAGGAGTTTGTAACATCTTAATTCCACATCGGGAATCTTTAAGGATTTGTCATGATATATATGTTAAGACTTACGCTTATACTTATGAAGCGTCTTTTAAGGACAAAACCGTAAGATCCAATGGGCCAAAGCAGATAATATCTCACAGGTTGGGTGCGGGTCTCCACAGTATGTAATAACATTGAATTTACCTTCGTTTTATGTTTCATGAAGCGTAAGTTCTTTTCTTTCCATTTTTGTTTTTAACTTAGAAAAAGAGAAATATACAGATATTCATCATTGAAATGGGAAAGGTATGAGAAAAATTGTAATAATAAATAAAAGTTGTAAGGGATAAAATTATTAAGTCAAAAAATTTAAAAGGTATTTAAGTCTATTTTAACATTTTTTAAGTTCATACTTTTATATAAAAAAATTTGAGATTGTTAAAAATTAATTTCTGAAATTAAAAATTCAATATTAATTTATCAACAAATCATATACTGTTTGACAATTCTCTTTTTTTTTTTTTACTGTTGAAAAATGTGATAGCAACAAAATTTTTGTACTATATTGCAGATAAATTTGTTATAAAAAAACCATTGTAATAACTTTTACGCAAAATTTTGTTAAAAAAGAGTTTGCAACATTCATTATCATGTAACATTTTTTATGTTGCAAAAACCATTGTGCAAATTATTTCAGTGTGTTACACATTAGCAACACAATTTTTTTTTTAAACTTTAACTCCAATATGTAACTTGTACTGGACTATTGTAATATAGGTTTGTATTTAATGAATTATCAGTTTATAAATTTATATACTATCCATGATCTATACATTAACATTTTATTAATAAAAAATTATAATAATTTCAAAATATTTCAAAATAAACATAAATAATTATACATTTTATTAGAGAGTTTTATAAGATTCACTGTTGGTATATGGGTTTATACCCTACTTCTTTAAGCTATTTGTGTCTTTTAAAGTGCCTAATTACATGTTAAAAAAAATTCTTTTATGTATTGGCATAAGCTTAGCAACTAAGAAGCCCAAAAAAAGGTACTTACTAAGGCAAAGCTATGCATGTTTCTATAGTCTATTAGAATGAACTCCCAACTCAATGGGATACTTTTATTATAGCAACTAGTACTTGACTCGAAGAGTTCAAAAGAAAGGAAAGAGGTAATTGGAGGAGTTCACTTTACTTGCCGAGGAGGAAATGGTCTAAAGATGCATCATGTGATCATCGCTCGATGGAAGGAAACGACACCGAAGCATAAGCGACGCAAGCATGCGTGCAAAATAACTATTAAGGCTAATTTTGGTTATATATATTTAAAAAGTTTTTTTCATAGGATACTCGCTAAACATATTATTTGATGATATTAAGTATTTCTTTAAGGGAAATGTTAATCATTACCTAAGGGCATTGATTAAAATAATATTTATGAAAAAATATAATTAATGCATTTTTATTTTAATAAAAGTAATATATTAAAAGTAAAAAAAAATGATAATTAAATAACCCTTAGTTGGTCTTTATATGCACTAGCTAACTGAATCCTTTATTTATTAAACCAATAAGATACAACTCAGATAGTTAAAGTTTAATTAGAATTTGGTAGAAATTTTATATTTAAGTTTTAAGTTTGAAGGTAAGTATTAGAGCATTTAAACAAACATAAAAAATAGTAAAAAGAAAAAAAAAATTCAAATAAACATACCAAAAGAAAACCAATGAGAAAGATTTTGAAAAGAAAAATTAAAAAAAAAAAGCCACCCCAATTGAATTTTGGCAATATTGAAGTCTTATGACATTAGAAAAAAAAATCACAAAAATGAGTATATTATGTGTTTGTGCAAGTTACAATATCATGAACTAACACTGATAAAATTATGTGTTTTACTATATAATATAATATATATTACATACATATAAGATAAAAGAAATAGGTTAACATGTGGTACCAAACTAGAATACTATTAAATAGAAGTGATAATGCAGCATCGACTAATCAAGTGATATTATGTGACAGCATTAGTTTTAAAAATTAATATATGGTTTTTTTCATAGAAAATTTTTAAAAAATAAAAATTATTTTTAAAGTATAAAATATTTAAAATTATATTTAAAATATAAAAATTTTAAAATTATATATTTTAAAAATAATATATGATTTTTCACAGAGCTTAAAAAATATTTTAAAAACTAAAAAATTAAAATATTACTAAAATTAGTTTTAAAATATAAAAATTTTGCTTCTTAACAATTTATGATATTTTAAAAATATTCAAATATTTATTTTTAAAAATCACCAAAACTAAAATATGAAATTGAATTATTTAATTATTTTAAACTTTAAAATATTTTTAAAAAGAAAAATTATTTTTAGAATTACAAAAAATGAAATATGAAATTAAATTATTTTATTATTTTAAGTATTAAAAATTTTTTATTAGTTATTTAAAATATGTAATAATTTTTTTCTTTATATTTTAAAATATAAAATATTTTAATAATACTTTTTAAAAAAATTGATATGCCATTAAAAATAAATAGTTATTTTAAAATTTAAAAATAAAATATTAAAATAAAATTATTTTTAAGAATAAAAAATTTTTATAATTTTCTTTTTAAAATATATAAAAAATAAAAAATCTCTAAAATTTACAAAAATGAAAATATGTTTTAAAAATATTTATTGGTTTTTCATCTTTTCCCCCTCCCTCCTGATCTCACTTTATTTTGGCCCAATGGCCAACCACCAATCGGGTATGGCTAGTGGAGGCCTAATCTGGCACTAGTAAGGTGAATTAGTCTGAACCAGGCCTGAAAAGTCTTAAAATAGGGCCGAATAGAACGTCAGATTACGTCTATTTTTAGACCATTTCCAACTTGGTTTCAGGTTTGTCCAACCTGTTGGCTCCAGGTTCGACTTCCACTAGCTAGACTTGACAGGGCCCTAAAGAAATTGATTGAGCGGGAGGGAAAAAAGAGGGAAAAAAATGTTCATTTTTTTTTAAATTAAAAAATTATTTTATTAATACACGTGACATTATTATTTTCTATCACATGCCAAGTTTTTAATTAGGTACAAATGCCACGTCAATAATATTTACTAGTTTTATTGACAAATATTACAACACGATATGAAATGAAACTTCTAAGTGTCAAAATTAACCATAAAATTCAATGTTAATTTACTCATTTTAAAAAAAAAGGTTAATTTCCTCGTTTAGAGTCTATATTGCATGATCTTTAAAATATTTTTAAAGCAAATATGAGATAAAAATTTATCTAAATTAAATTATTACAATCATAGAAAATTATAAAGAATTAAAAATATTAAAATATTGTTTTTGAGATTACTAAAAGATTGTATTATATTATATTATATTATTTAAATTTTGAAAGATTTTTTCTTCAAAAATTAGATTTTATAATTAATTAATAATTTTAAAAGGCTTATTATTTTCTTTTGAAGGAGTACAAGGGACATTACCATATGGAAATAAATTACAAAGATTATTAACGCTGTTATCAGTTTATTTTCCTCGACAAAAATATGTATGCGTTCATTTAATCTATAATTACTTACCTAATTGACAAAGAATAAGTATATATTTTCTAGAAATCAAGTGGACCATGTAAAAATGACTACAAACAGAGTATCGTAAAAAGTCAAGAATATATGTGGTATAGAACAATATTTTGAAAAACAACCAATAGTTGAGAAAATAGTTTGAAAAAATTAGATAATAAATTAAGTAAATGGCTACCTAACTTATTCTTTCAGAGAAGGTGAATCCGGTTTGTGCCTTTTTTCTTTCTGCAAAAGGATAGCTCTGCTCAAGGTGCTGGTGTAAATTGAAATTTTATTTGCCATCCAAAATCCGAAGGAGCTCTTGGTTTAAAAATTTTGAAGTAATGGAGTTTGAGCCTGCATATTGAATACATCCGATAATATTAAATACAATTATATAAAAAAATATAAATTAAATAATTAAAATATAATATAAAATTATTAATTTATTTTAAAATATATTTAATATAAATTATTAATATATAAAAATTTATATAAAATAATTTAAATATTATTATGATACGAGATGCATGAATCGATAGCTAATTCACATATTGGTGCACGCCAACGCTGGCTCTCTATGCATAGCTTGGATATCAACCTATAAGGGAGGAGATTCTGGCATGTTGCCTATTCCCAAAATACTAGCTGGAATTCGGGGAAAAAAAAAACTTCTGCATCTTAAGAGTTTGGCCATGCCTGATCTCAATCATAGACTCACCAAGTTAAGTCTTTTTGACCAAATCATAGTGGTCAGGTCTGTATTAGTTGTATCGATTTAAATTGATTTGTATGTATTAATTTATATTTGTTAATATAAAATTTTTAATCTTTAATTTTTTAATTTTCACTTATTTAAATTTTAAAATCAATTTCTTCTTTTTTTTTGGTTTTGATTTTTTTGTATAATTAACATTTAAAAATAAAATATATTTATTAAATTAAGTTATTGAACTTAACTAATAATAATATATTATATATTTTTTAAATATTTTATATTATTTGATATTTAAGAATTTGAGATATAAAATATTTATAATTTTAAAATTTATATTTGCATATAACGTGCATGTGAGACCTGCTAAAAAATTAAGTTATTCGTTCATATTCGAAGATCCACCAAATATTTGAAAAGCTTTGGACAAAAATATTAAACTTAAAAGATAGGTTTGGGCAAAAAAATTAAGCTCGATTAAAAAATGGGCCAGGTCTTGGCTTTAACTTCTAAGGCTCGAGCCTGACTCGACTCATTTTACTATTACATAATATATATTCATTTTATATTTTATATATTATATAATTTTTATCATATAGAAAATATACTATGTAATTTTATAGTATAAAAATTAAAAAATGAGTTAAATTATTTATATTTTAAAACTTAATAAAGATAAAAATATCTATTTTTTAAAATATAAATTATACAAAAAAAATATAAGCGGGCTTAAACGGGTTTGAACTATCTATTTATAAATATAAGTTGGCCTAGGTAAAATTTGAATATCATATTTTGGGTCAAGCCAAGCTTGGGTAAGCATGTTTGATGTTAATATCATGTTTCTATAAGCGTATCTAATGCATGTAACAAAAATATTTTTCATGTATATATAATATTATATTTTATTAAAGAATTCAAAAATGTGTTATAAATATACATATGTATATATATATAATTTTGAAAAATATAGATAAACTTGAATACACTAAAATATATTTATATCGATATATTCTGAAACCTAAACATGGATTATTAAAAGATAAATGTATAATGTATTAGAAAATTTAAAATTTAGGGTCAAGATTAATAATTATATTTATCTAAAAATTTCAATAGATCAAATGAAGTAATAAGATTTTTTAAATGAGGTTGCAATCAAAGATAGGATAAGGGTTATAGATTTTAAGATTCAAGCTTCTAATTTATTAAATATTAATTGATTACATTAAGTAACTGAATTAACCTTCGAATTTTACTTAAAAATTTTCAAACTAAATTAATAATGATATAAATTAAAAGATAATTATATTTTTTTTATTAAAAAATGATACTATTCACTAACCAATTTTTATTACTTATGTCTTAAATACTTACATAATTAACCACTGATGGTAAGCTCAAATTTGAATTTGATCCGACGCGCTTTTCTTCCCTTGTGCTTTTCCGAAAGGGCTTTGGCAACGCGATCTTCATAAATCCGGCACGTATGGGTAGTTTGAAGGCTGGTTATCAGATTTTTGGAGGCGGCCCAGGGGGGGTGGTGGGAGACAAAGAATATAGAAGGGAAGTCTTTACTGCCGGTATTGTTGTGTATGGACTGAAATGTAAATAATTATTACAGTCGAAATGAGCGAAACAATGGCAAATAACATCGAGGAAATTAGGGAAAGACTGAAATACAGAGCTCTGATAAAAAAAATTTTCTGAACCAAAACTACTAGTGAGAGAGAAAGAAAGAGAAAATAGAGAATAGTCTTTCATTGGAAACAGAGCAGACAAGAAAATTTTGGCAACCGCATATTGCTTTTCGTGTAAACTCGTCAAAGATAATGATGTACATGTCTTAAGAAACATGATGCCCTTTATAAAGGCAACAACAATAACATAACTAGCATTATGCCGTTGTATTTATTTTTATTTTACAAATTTTAATTATTATTAATTTAAAATTAATTATAAATTAAATTTTATTAAATAATAAATATATATTTAAAATTGGGTATAAATTTTAATTGATTTAAAGTTATCGAGTAAATCTATTACTCTAAGCATATTATTTAAAAATAAAATAATTAATGATATATTTTTTATTTTTTATATTTTTAATTAATTTTAATAAAATTTTTAATTTTATGAAATAATATTTATTTATTTAAATTTGATATGAATTTTAAATCTATCCATATATCAAAGTGTGGATCAATCACTTTAAATATATTATTCAAAAATAAAATAAAAATAAAAATAATTAATAAAATAAATTTTTATTTTATTTTTTTACATAATTGGTATATATTTTAAATTGATCCGTGAGTCAAAATGCGGATCAAACTTTAACTATATTATTTAAAAATAAAATAAAAATAATTAATAAGATCAAAATTTTAATTTTTTTATCAAATGGGTTAGGTACGTAGATCAAATCAAGCCATAAGTCAATCTATAGACCAACCTTTTAAATATATAATCTAAAAACTAAATAAAAATATCAATTAATAAAATAATTTTGTTATGTACTTGTTATGTACATGTCATAAATAGACCCACCGGTAAAGTGTAAAGCAATTTCTTTAAGTACCTCATTTAAAAATTAAATAAAAAAACTTAAATATAAAAAATTAAAAATAATTTTTTATTTTTTCAAGCAGGTCAAGTATCAATTCTAAATCAATTAGTAAATTTTAGTAAAAATCAATCCCCTAATAAAAATATAAATTATATATAAAAAACTAAAAATAATTAATAAACTAATTCTAAATTGACATATAAATTACTGAGAAGATCAATAGATCAAGCATTTTAAATATATAATCAAAAAATTAAAATAATTAATAAAATAATTTTTTTATCAAAAGGTCGAATACAAATATTAAACGTAAATTTTCATATAAACTAATCTCTTTAAAATATATAACATCGAATTTTTTTACATATGTAGTATAGATGTTAGTTCTAAATTAAGACATGATACATAAAATAATATAGATACAATACGAATAGGTGAACATGTCAAATATACATAAACAACTAAATAATATGAAAATTTTATATATAAATTTATAATAATTTAAATATATAAAAAATAACATAAATATGATATATATATATAAATAATTAAAACATAATATGAGAAATTATATGAACACTATATGGATAAATGAATGTATGAAAGTATAAATAAAATAACAAAAATTATTAACACATAAAAATAATAAAATATTAATACAAACATAAATTTTTTTTTTAAAAAATAGCAAGATAAAGTAAATAAAAATAAAAATAAAAAGATAATTATAATCTCTTTATTAATAATTTTAATAATTTTTTTTAAAATAAATTTTTTATTTCACTTTTTAATAATTATCAGTTCAATGTTTTTTTTAAAATTTTTCCTCTCGAAGATAACTTTTTTAAATTTTAAAGGCTTAAAAATTATATATTTATATAGATAATACAATAGCGTATTTAAATACAACTAATTTGAATGCGATTGACAATATAAATTTATTGGTAAAAACATAACAGACATGCATCAATTCTATCTATAAATTATAAATTATAAGCACATAATTATAAATTTCAAAATTTATTTTTTAAAATTTTGAGCAACTTTTTAATTATAAAACATGGATTCGTAAATTACAGAGAAAAAAAAAGAAAGATGGAAGAGATGACCGAAAGGAAGGAGATTTTGCGGCTGGCGGTTAAAGGGGCGTGCTTTCATAGACAAGGGGAAAGAACGAAGATGGGATTTCTTCCACTACTGTCGTTCTTCCAAAACAAACTTCAACTTATTCCCACATTTATTGAACCGTTTGTCGATCTGGGTTCGATGAGGAAGTCCTTAATTTGTTGTTTTTGATAGATGAGGTTGGTGTTATTGTTGATCTGAGACTTTTCTAGGTTCGGTACGTTTGATGTTGCCCTTGAAATTCCTGATTTTATGGGAAAATTGTGTGCCGGCGTGAACCCTAGTGTTATGGTGATTCGATTCTCGTGGCTTTCGCTTTATCTATAATTTCTTACGCTTTTATAGGCTTCTAAAGGCAGTGATAAGGGGGATTCTGTTGCCAAGCTCCATCGCAAGTAATTAGTTGTTAGTGGCTCTTAGAAAGATGGAATCCCTGCTCCATCTTCTGTTGTCAAGTTCCATAACAATAACGACTCGAACTTCGTCTTGTCTAGTTCCCAACTTTTCATTCTTGAAACATATGGAACTCTGCTCCGTCATCAGGGGCGCAGGTAAGGGCCTCCACCACCCCCTTGAAATTTTTAAAGCTTTTTAAATTCCACGCATCATGGCTTAAAAAGGTCAAATTACGCTCCCATTAACTTTAAAAACTGTTGAAATACTTTATATTATTACTTAAATACGAAGGTAAAATTATAATTGATCTCCTTAAAATTTTGAAATTTTTTATATTATTATTTAAAAATAAAAGAAAATTATATTTAGGCTTTCCAAAAATTTTCAATTTAAACCTCATACATCATCATCATCATCATCATCATTATTATTATTATTATTAACTTAATTTATTTATTTATTTTTTTAATCAATCAAATGTTATCAAATTGAAAAAAGAAAAAAAAAAAAAGGTCAAATTTGCATTCATCTCAAAGATTCCTAGAGAGAAAAATATTTTGACCGATCGATTGGCGGAATCGTATACTCAAAAGTAACTCTAATCCTTTCAGCCTGCTTCTAAATCTGAATTTCCTTACCGAGCGCTGGGATTGAAAACTTTCACTCCAGGAATCTATCGTCTACGACTGATCATCCTCCTTCCCTTGATTCGAGTGAATATGTGCCGTCTTATTTATCTTCAGCTGATTCCATTTTTTATTTTATTTTACTTTATTTTTATAGTTGCGTCCAATGTTCATTTAACTGAGTTTGTCGGGTCTCATTCCTTGTTATTGTTCCTTTTTACAGAGAATCTTATTCCTGTTGTTAGTAATATTTTGCCAGTTCGAAAAAAAATTATTACAATAGCCAATACGAATTGTAAATTTGATTTTTTTTAAATAACATGTAATCATATGATTTTTTATAATCTGAAATAATTTTTTTTTGTGTATTTAAATTAGATTATAATTTTTTTGCCATTAAAACATTATTTCTCAACAATTTTTTCACATACAACATAAATTATAATATTTAAAAATTAAAAAAAATTATTTAATTTTAAGAATTTTGTATATTATTAAAAAAATTTAATATTATATATAATCTTTAAATTGATTATTTTTATATTAAAATTATTATAAACTGATTAGACCTCATAATAAAAAATATTATTTACTGAAAATTAAAACAATTTGAACTGACGAATAATCTTATTCGATATCACGTCAAGATTTCTAACGTCACCTTCGTTCGTCATGGTTGTTGCAACAATAATGAAGACTTATTTGGATGCAAAATAATAGTTCGACGTTGGCCACAGTGGTTGAGGAAAAAACGAAAAAGAGGACTGGACAAACTAAATATCATTTCATTACGACTATAAGCGCCAATCAAATTAGGTCTTGATATAAAATACATAGACTTCTAAAAGAAGTCGGTAACTTTCAATTTAGAATCAATGACATTTGGTAGCATTAATTAATTCATTTAAAAGTACAAAGAAAAAAAAAAGAAAACAAGAAAGACGAAGACCTTCAAGAACCATGCGGGCCTAAAATTTTTTTACCGTAAGGTAAATAAAAGGTAAAAGCGTAGAAGACAAAACTAAGTTCGGTAGAGAAGATAACAAATATATGTCGAGATCGAGGAAGCACATGAGTTTGATTTTTAGGAGCGAAATTCTCCAGACCTAACATAAAATATTATATTATGTTAGTAAAATTATTTTTATTTATCTTTAATTCAAAAAATAATAATATAAAAAGGCTAAGGGTCTTTTAATATTTTGATTATAAATATTACTACATTGGATATTATTAACAGTATATGTCGTTAGCGTTTCAATACAAAAATAGTATTATATTTCTATATTACTAAAAAAAATTAATAAAATATTAATACAATAATAGTTGGTATTATTTTAATAAAATAAAAATTATTTGACAATAACAATATTACTATTTTGACAATGTTATTTTTTTTCATATTTTAATTATGTCTTATATTTTTAAATAGAAATGTACAGTATTTTAAAATTTTAATACCATATATTTTTATAGTATTTTAATATCTAAATTGCATTAGTAATGTTTTTTTTTTTTTCAGATGACAGCTTCTTGCAATTTTATTACTGGTTTTTTAGAAGGACTCTACTACAAGCTTAAATGAACAGACCTTTAAATAGAATTATATATATATATATATATAATCTTCCAAAACTTAATAATAAAAAATTCGAGAAAAAGCATGAGAAGAAAAAAAAAAGGGAGACAAACGGGGACGGTGATCTAATAATAAAAAATTTTAAAAATAAATTAGAATGATTATAAAAATTAATTAAATTAAATCTTAACGTAAAAGCTTCTTACTTCTCAAAAAAGTTACATAAATTTTAATTTAAAATGAATAATGGTAAGACTTTTTTGTATTAATTCAATTTAAAATGACTAAAGACTTGGGAAAAGAAAAAAGGGAAAGAAACAAAGTGATGCTCAATTGAGAAGACAATTTCTAAAAGAAAAAAAAA
>JBBYHO010000006.1:5764690-5789247 GCA_038382025.1 Adansonia gregorii
GAGAAAAAAATTAAGTATATTCGTGTCAGACATATCTTCGTAATTGACCCTCGCATTCAAGTCTGAATAACATCAGTAACTAGGGAAAGATTTTTTTTTTTTTTTTAAGTATAATGTGTAACTGTTAATGTAGAGTGCAGACTTGCTGTTAATGGTGTGAATGTACAGTTGCTGCTGTTATTAAAATTGTTCTTGAACTATGCAGGCATTGAAGTGGCCTAGCATTATCAAAAAGATTAAGAAACTTGACTTTATAAACTCTTCTGTGATTTTGCACTACTTCAGTTCTATCTTTTCCTAGTTTTCATTGAAAAGCTGAAACTGCAGAAACATGTCTGAAAGGCGATAGACAGATGCGTCATTGAGGTATTCAATCATCTCCCTGCCCGGTCATTTCAATCTATCTTGCGTCGACTTTTCATTTTTCTTTTAGCTATATCTGATATCCATGTCTAATGTATATCCAAATATGAGTACGGAATGTAATCTTTCAAGGACCTTCTAAATACATAAAAATCTTAAAAATAAAAAAATTGAATATACTTCCATCGGACACGTACCCAACACTCACACCCAAATCCAAATCTTTGAGTTGTTTTCCAGATTCCGGGTGCCTCCTTACAACTCTTTTTTTTTATCTCAGGACGTCTACGTCAGCATCTTCTGCACAAATGGAGGTTCTTCATGTAGGAAGTATGCCTTTTACACTGGACAAAGTGAGGAATGTTCCCAAAACAACCTTCATTTCACTGATAATTTCTCCATTATTATTGCAGTTTATTTTCAGTGTCTTGCCCTTCTATCCAACTATATAATTTTAATATGATCATGACCATCTTAGGAACTTCTGGCGTCAAAATCAGCTAAAGTTGCTACCTTACTTCAAGAGAATTCCAATGCAGATCTCTCTTACTTGCTTCACGACATTTCGGCTGATCCAGAGACTTTCGAACTCGTTGCAAGATTCTGCCATGGATATGCAGTTCAGATGAGCACTGAAAACATTGTACCCCTCATTTGCCTGTCATTCTACTTAGGGATGGATGAAAATCACTGCAATAACAATCTATTAAGCAAAGCTGTTAGCTTCTTTGAACAAAGAGTCCTCCCTAGTTGGAACGAAATCATCAAGGCTTTGCGCACATCCGAAAAGTTCGTTCAACGGACAATGCAGCTAGGTTTATTCGATGCCTGCTTACAGGCTATGGTTGAGAAGGCATCGGACAATCCCCGACATCTAGGGGAACCGATAATCATTTTGACAACTGAAGATGGTGATGATGACAGTGATAGGCCTAATGCAAAGAGAAGGCTCTTTGCTGTTGAATGGCAAGAGGGTTTAACAGCATTGCCTCTCCAGATATATGAGCCGATCATTTACACAATGAGGCAGCATGAAATCCCACCTGAGTACATTTCTGCATCAATTTATCGGTATGCGAAGAAATGGATCTTTTCTTGTAACAATGGAAGGGAGACTATGTCAATTTACAAGATGAAATCTCAAAAGAATCTGATCGAAACATTGGAGAGACTTTTGCCTCATGGAAGGGATCTCCTTCCTTGCACATTGTTGTTCGAAATGCTCCACAATGCAATCGACTTGGAAGCTAGCTTTGCTTGCAGGAATGGTTTTGAGATTAGGATTGGAAAGCAACTTGACCAGGCAAAAGTAAAGGACCTATTGATTCCTTCTCAGGGCTATGCCAAGGAAGTGCAATATGATATTGAGTGTATAAAGAGGATTTTGAAGATTTTCTACGGCAATTACAGTAACTCCAATGCTTCCGGATTCGTCACTGTGGCAGAACTCATGGAAGAATTCTTGGCAGAAATTGCAGGTTATGTGGATGTAATGATAAACACTTTCATTTCACTTGCAGAGATGTCAATGGCAGCAGCGTTAGGAATGAATAGAAACTCCGATGGAATATACCGGGCTATTGACATATACTTGGAAAAGCATACTTACCTGACAGAGAAGGAGAAAGAACAGGTCTGCAAGGTGCTGGATTTCCAAAAAATGTCTCCTGAAGCTTGTGAACATGCTGCCAAAAATGACCGATTGCCAGTGAGAGTCACAGTGCAGGTGCTGTTCATGGCACAGTTGCAGCTGCGAGAAACACTGACAAAGGAAGCACCACTGGGTTACAATGACAAATCGGGAAAAGATGACAACGATGATGAAGATGAAGCGAAGCTGGAAATGGAGAAAATAAGCATCAAGGTAAAGAAGCTAGAGAATGACTGCAATCTCATGAAGAAAGAAATCGAAAGTGGCTGCAACAGGCAAAGTGTAAAGAAGGTGAGCATATGGGCTGAAATGAAGAGGAAGTTTGGGTGCATAAGTAGTAGCATGGATGACTTGCATTGCCCGGGCAAGAAGAAGAAAGTGCATCCAAAATTGGGCATTTGACATTTATTTCAGATTCATTTTCGATTCCTTTTCATGCTTGAAGTTTCATATTTCCTGCTCAGTTCTTCCAGGTTTACTGGCTAGCATTCGAACCGATCAACTTTTAGGCCTTAAAGTATAGAGCTCTAAGGCAGCAGTTTGACAACTATTTCCTTCAGTAATTTCCGATTTTCCTGCTTTCAGTTCAGGAATTCAGCTGGGAGACATTAATAGCAGTTGGTTCAAAACTAATGTGCTCTGTTTCTTCAATTTTTTTTTAAATATCCATCTCTAACGATCATATCTAACACATTTTCGAATAATTGGACTAAACCCCGGATTCAAACCCATCTTTAATCTACTCCAAAAATGTCTACTGTTCTGCATTGACATTTTTAGATAGCTTTAATATAAACCTATTTTTCCAGATCTAAAAATATCAAACATGAACTGCGATATTATGATCCAACTTATTTTTGGGTTTCAACAGCAATGCAACGCATATAATCATCCCTGCAC
Organism: Adansonia gregorii; assembly: GCA_038382025.1. NCBI lineage: Eukaryota > Viridiplantae > Streptophyta > Magnoliopsida > Malvales > Malvaceae > Adansonia > Adansonia gregorii. The sequence continues at coordinate 5,767,605 of JBBYHO010000006.1, forward strand.
CCAACAAAAATCCGGCCACCAATCATCACAGGTGAAGAAAACACATCCCCCTCCAGCTTAAGCCTTGCGAATTCCTGCACCATGTATTTCCTTTGATGATTCCCGAACCCTTCGTCCGAGTTGATTCGAACCAAAACAATGCCTCCGGAGCTAGTACAAACACAAAGCAATCTGCAAAATATATCAAAATAACTTGTTTAAAAAAATTAAATGTTTGCGATTATCTTATAGCATTTATGCAGTTTGTTTACCTGTCGACTGAAATGGAGGGATTCGATACCAGCTTTAAGTTCTCATCAACATAAGCAGATGCAGTGATTGGATCTCCAACATTTACTTCCCAGAGTAGGTCACCTTTTTCCTGAAGTGAACTCTCATTGAGGTTAACGTCATGAAAAAGATCATCTCAACAAAGTAAAAGAGAACAGTATACTTCATGTCTGAACGGACTTTGGGTGAAACTTTTGGCTTTTAGGTTTTTGCATAAGATTTTAAGAATAATTCACTTCCATATTAAGATTTAATGGCTTTGTGGACAAAGACAGTACTAAAATATATGAATCAAATCCGAATAATAAAAAGTGGACACATCTCAATATAGAACATAACACATTCAATTGGGATGGAGCTATGTTACTCGGAATCTCGGATACAAGAATGTCCAACATGGTTATACTCAATTTTTATAAGTTTTTCTATATCCTACCCTGACACCCGTGTCTAAACATGGATATTTTAACGAAAATCAAGGATCGGAGCAACATAGGGATGGATTACTTATTAGCATATAAAATGCACTACTGACTGATTTTTCAGGCATTTTAGCTGGCAATCGTGCATTGAGCTTGAATTCTCAAGTCATGGAAGAAAAGCAAAAAAGAATGGCCATTGCACCAGAAAAGTAGTGGCATAAGTGATAAAACATCAAATTTTCTTGTATAGACAGAAATCAATTCTCACCCTTACCATTTCAAAGGAATAAACACTTCCGTTTCGGGAACAGATTAGCACCTGTAGGACAATTAAGCAGACAGAATCTCAGCCAAACCACAGTTTTCTACCATGTTTCATTCTGTGCCGGTTAAAATATATACAAGTGGAATCGCAAAAATTGCATAAAATATAGATGTAATTGGAGAAAATATGGGCTTTAAACCAAGTGAAATAAACTCAACTCCTTTCCTCAACGCTCAAACTACTATCAAGCCTGAGAAATCATGGCAAAAACTCGCCATCTGAACCCTAAATATGTAATAAAGTTGGATGGTTTTAATCTCAACTGAAAGAGATGCATCACCTGAAAAGGAAGTGCGGAAGATATGCAAGCTCCAGCAAATATTGGACCACCAGTTTTCCGCTGCACGAGATAATAGTTATGGGGAGAAAGATAAGATATTTTTTACCAAAAAAAAAAAATTATCAGCATGAAAGTGATAAAAACAGCAAAAGAAAAATCATTGCACAAGAGAAAAGTCCATATTACAGTATATAAGTTAGGAACAGACCAAGGAGTATGATGGATTTTAAACACGTACCTTCCAAATAATGGATCCACTTGAATCCAGTGCAACGACATGCCCATCCACCAAGCAGCAAATGACTACAAAAGAAACAAGATCAATAATTTAGAAGCAGCAAAGGACATGAAAAAATAATAGAAGGACCAATTAACAGAAAGAATATTTGTGCATAGTCTAAGGAAAAAAAAAAGAAAAAAAAAAAAGAAAAGTACCATATCCATTTGGTGAACTGATTGAAAGTGACCCAAATACTGGCACTCCAAGTTCATATAACCACAAAGTATAAAATGGCAACTCCTGTAATTATAGAGCATATAATATCCAAAAGGCAAAGAGATTCACAATGTTGACCGTTGAATGATAACAGGAGTAACTAGATATAAATTCAACTCAGAACGACCTTCAGATAATATCATGTCCAGAAACACAGTTATTTAGAAATAAGCCAAGCATCGCTCAACTGATCCATCCATATAAAAGAGCAAATTTTGTCGGTCTTCGAGCTAATACACCTTTTCGCCCCCCCCCCCAAAAAAAAAGAAGGCAAATACACCCCGCAAGAATGTAATGCTTTATTCCGAGAAAATGATAGAAGACATACTGTTGTACCTTAATTGATATAGCTGTCACACGGCCACTAGTAGATGCCACATAAAGTGCATGACCTGCCTATGAAACATAAACCGCAAAGTATATCAAGTAATGATAAACAACAGGGTAACAGTGATTTACATATAAGCTGTAGGCTAAACTTCAATGTAAATGTGATTGAACAAAAAGTTATATGAATATGTACAACTACAGGTTAGGGAAAAACAGAACTATCTATCATACTTCAGATTCTATTAGTCAAACAAGACCAGATGATTTCCTTTACATACATATGCATATATATATTAAAAAAACTATAATGCAAATTCTATTTAATTTTAGTACAAGCTCTCTACATGATCATTAGCCATTTGAAAAACAGCAGATAAGCTACTTAGACCGAGTACACTGCTAATTCACTGATCTCCCACCCAAAATTTTTACCTTCAAATAACCTCTCCAGTAAGGCTGAATTCGGGGTAATTCCAACAAATAAGCTATGTCCTTAGTGCTCTATGTTTGCCATGAGACAACGATTTCTAATGCTTGACGCCTAAAACCATAGACAACTAGAATCCTGCAAAACCCCTTAAAACCATTTATCAAATAACCATAACCCAATTATCCAGTCCTAACCCAGTAGCTTTTGACCGTGGTATTTAAAAATTAAAATCAGAGCTCAATTTGAATATATGCCGGCATCTTATTTAGAATCGGAACTATCCTGTATTGGTTTGCTTCGGGGCTCTATGCTGTCCCTTATCACTCTAAGCCATTAATAAATTCACACCCCCCCCCCCCCCCCCCCCCAAAAAAAAACCCCCACTTTGAGAACAAATCCTTAATATCATTGGAAAAAAAAAAACTTATGCTGTGGTCTATTAAAATTCTACTGAGCGAAATTACCCAGAGATTAAACATAGACAAGTCTGAAACCAACAGGATGATTTACAAAGAAATAAAACAAACATGTAATGCAAGTCATATTCCCGGGGGAGGGGGGACACAAAGATCAAGAAATAAGGGGAAAAAGGCTTCTGGAGCACATAACGTACATTGGACTGCTATAAAGATTTCAATATTGAAAGACAATATCCGCAGATTGACCAGACATGATGCTCAAAAACAGTTCCATAAGACAAATGAGATTAAAGGTTTAACATATACTTGAGCAAAACCTAACCTCATCAACTGCAGGTGACCCAAATATACTACCACCACAAGGAAGCGTATATACACAGCACTGATTTCTATAATCAAGAGCATATAAGTTATGGTCATGTGACCCACACCTGCATACAGAGATTAGATCATGTAAATGGGTCATCAAATTTTAGGGGGTGCTTAAGGAATGTTAAGCAATTACATAAAATTAAAACAGAATGACAATGGAAGCAAGGTGAGGATTAAAGCATTCATGAATCAGAGAAACTCTTACCAGATCAGTCCCCTACGTGTGTCCATAATTGGCTGGCATTTCACCTGCAAACATTCACACACAAAAGGAAAAAAAGGTTCAACATGGGTAATAGCATCAGGCAAAGAAAGAAGATGTTTACTGAACAGTACAATGAAAAGCAGAATTTGGTTCACAAAGGAGGGACCCTATAAAGATGGTATTGATTCTCATGGATGAAAGGTGAGATTAACATTTCAATATGATGGTAGGCGGGTGGAAGAGGAAAACAAAGAAGCAAAAATACCACAGCTCTGTTAAATGTTTATATTATTTTCAATCCAAGTCTATGGAGACAAGAGATTAGTTGTAAAAATACTCATAATGCTAATAGATGCTCATCACAGACATATTTAAGTTGACAATTAATTGCAAAAGGCATTCAGATCAAGAACGAAACTTATCATCAAAGCTTTCTTCCTCCCTTTTAAAAAAAAAAAAATTCATACGCATTACTATGTCCTATATAATAGGTTATGAAGCCAAAACTGAGCCTTCACTTCTTGAGATTTTTAAGGATGATCATCATCTCGCCTCACTTAACAGTTCTATTCATTTTTGTCATCCAACAAACAGGATATAAATTAAGGAATAACCCATCCCTAAATTAGTAGGATGGCAGGGAATACAAGCCTCATTTAACTTACCTAATCAGCGTAATCTGAGTCATAACCTTGGATTGCAACAAAAAAAGCAAGAGTCAACAGCCCAGTTCAGTATGATTCAACAGCATCGTGCCATTTAAAAGTTCAAACAAACATTGATCTTTTCATGCAGACATGAAAAGAGTTTTCGTATCCAAGGGGAATATTGTTCATATATAAGAAACTTACACTTTCAACATAAAATCAGGAGAAGGTCAAGAATATTCTAAAAGCTCCTAACAATATAGTATACAGAAGCCAGTGAAATCCATCCAACCCTGTGCTCCACACAACTCTTCCCATTTTGAGCTTGAAAATCAAAAGAATATACCAACAAGGTTTTGAATAATTGCAACTAATATTTCAATAGTCAACAAGATAGAATTGAGCAATCCTTTTTCCATCTATAGAATCCCAGTATCACTAAAAGATTATATTGGCTACAGAGGGCATTGCATAAGAAAAATTAGAAAATTTCCACATAAGTAATGCTCCGAACATGTCATAAAGTCATATCTACAAAATAGTAAAAAAATATATACATAAAAACAACAATTTCATTTTTCTTCTCAGAACAATATCTTCTTGAATAAGTAAAAATAAAGAAAAATATAAAAGAAAACTGTAATATTAAAGGTATGCTTGGTTGGGTGGAAAAGTGGAAGGATGGAAAGGGGAGGATAGACAAGTAGAAAGAAAACGAATCTTGAATGTACTTCATTGGAAAAAAAAATGAGAGGAAAGAAAATTAGAAAGATCATCATCTTTCACGCCTATTAGCAAAAACAAATCACCCCAAATTGGAAAGAAAAGATGAAAGAAAATGAGAGTCGTGTGTGTCAAATGTGTATATTTACAAGATTACCTATCAATTTTTTTAAATTTTATTTTTTCATCTTAACTTCTGATGAGTATAATGGTAAAACAATATACTTTTTATTTTCTTTCCCCTCAGTTTTCAATCATACCAAGTAATGACGGAAAGAAAAAAAAAATTCTTTTCACTTTTCTATCTTTCCTACCAAGCACACTAATGGAAAGAAAAAAAAATATTTTTTCCATCTTTTCATTTTTCTCCTCCTCCAATTTGCCATCTTTCCAAATTTCTTTCCACCCTACCAAGCAAAGCCTAAATGTCTCCAACAGAATACCAAATGGACCAAAAAACTAACAGGCTAACCAGCTCACCACTCTAAGTGTTAAGAAAACTTATTCCCAGATCAACGCACATTTATCTCTGGCACAAGAAAAATTGACAACATGGTAAAGCTTCTGAAACCACATACCTCACCAGATGTATGGAAAGTCCAACAGATGCTTCCAGTTAAAAATTCAAGAAAATATATGTTCCCATCATAGCATCCCACAACCACCTACTGACATCAAGTATCCAGGAAACAGTAAAAATTTTTTAATTGCTCAGATGCAAATGGACAACAGAGAAAAAAAATTGAAGAACAACCTGGGAGAAGTCATCTACAATTGCTGCAGAACCTTCAACTCGTCCTTGTAGTCGCGTTTCCCACTGGATAGAACCACTAAACCAGACTAAGTAGTATTACAATGGTTGAGATAGAACACAAATAGCACACAAGGAAATATTCAAAATATTTCATGCATCATGACCCCAACTGCAGCAACCTAACAATTAAATTTCTTCCCATCTCCCAGATGGTCATCTGGCAAATTTTACTACAAGGATATTAGACAGGTTAACAATAGAGAAGATGGGACATGAGATAAAACAATTTGCGCTGAATGATGAATAATATTACAGATAGCATCAATTTAGAATTAGAAGCTCTACTCTATCAGCCCTTTAAAATTCATAATATAAGATATGAGCAGGTTGGCATATGCTTACATTGAATACATAGTATACATAAATATATTTGTGTGTGTGTGTGCGTGTGTGTGTGTGTGTGTATCATGTTTGTAAAAACTTGACAAAAACGATAGCAAAGGATTTGTCAAAAGTTCAATTATACATACATGAAGTTGACACATCTGAACAGAACCATATTTACCCATAAATTAATGATTCCTTATGCTTCACTTTCAAGAGCATTTTGTTGATGAATAAAACTAGCAGCAGCACAAGTCATCCATGAAACTCATGGTAATAAGGAAAACCACATCTCCAGCGAGAGAGACAATTATATTTAGTCAAATTAATCCCAAGAATTATTCACACTGATGGTGCTTCCTATGTCAACAAACTAATAGACAAGTGCAGCATTAAGTTATTGAAATAAAACACATACACAAACATACAAAAGGAAAAACACCCAAAAACAAAAAAGAAGGGGATTACAAATAACTTTCATTTGTGAATGAGGAAGTTGAAGTTGAGCACGTACATTAATATTACACATCCAATTTATATATAGCCCATTCATCATTTCCACATTTCTAATTTTCAGTTCAACACTGAAACGTAAGGTAAAATGGCTACATATCAACTTAAACAATTGTTTCCCTTAACCAGAATGACCACAGCAACACCATACACATTAATAATTCTCAAAATCGAAGATGGTGAAGCTGAAATGAAATATTGTAACAGCAATAATAAGTTTGCAATTTGGCATTTGATGTTAATAACAATGAATCAATTACAAAATGAAGTAGTTGTAAATATGTGCTAGCAAATGGATCTAGAGTTAACTCATTTGTTTTCTCTAAGGACTAAGGTGAGATCCATACCTTTTGGCATTAATGCAAAGGAACTTATACGAGTGAGATCCAACAAATAAATAAATATCGGAATCTTTGAACACGACCAGTGGTGAGGCATCAACACAGGAATCCATGTGAACTTTCCATAGTTCTTGCATATATCCTCTTCTACTTCTTGAAACTTCCACCAACTGAGCTTCTTGCCCGCTATCATTGACCACATATCCACCTTCAAGCATGAACTTGTTGCAGCGGCTAAATGAACATGACTTGGGCATTGATACAGAATTCCATGGATATCCATTGAACAAAAGAACAGGCTCCAGAACATAATATTTATTTGAATCCACCTTCAATCGTTTAGGCCTATCACCTTGATCATCATTCCCTTCATAAGGGGTCCATGACAAAGGTCTTTGTAGCTTTAAGGTAAGGGGATCAGGAGTTTTAGATTCAAGAAAAGAAAATGCATTCACCTTGTCTGGTTCCATCATCAATTCAGGGTTATCATTGAATCCAAATTTTGTCTTATTTGATACCTTTTTTTCCAAGAGAGAAATTAGGAGTTTTGCTGGAGTTGAAAAGGTATAGAGCAATCTCATATCAATCCCAAGATTATGAGAAACATGTGCTGCAGCAATGGAGTTACCACCTATCACAAAGAAATCATCATCATCTGAAACATCTTCAACCATCAAAGCATCACAAAATGCCTGCAGAATATTCATAAAATAAGCTTAATTCTGTCTCAACAGAGCACATTGAATCAAAGCCTAAAATATTTAAGCATTTTGTATTAGTTTCTTCGTTCATGCAACATAACTAGTAAGACTTCAAGATCAATCAATTTTTTTTCAAATCATTTACTCCCTCACTTAAAGTTAAATAAAAAAAAATTAAAAAGAAGAAGAAGAAGAAGAAGAAGAAACAAAGTAAATACTTAGTCTATATCATTAAATTAATCTATATATAAATATTAACATATGGGGTCCCCCCCTATATGGCTGCTATTTGTTTTATACATCCACGATACAACTTCCATCCTCCAAAGATGGTAATCGAAAGAAGAAATTAAGGACATCATAGTGCCACCAAAAAAAAAAGGCTAAGGAAAAGTAGAAACAGAGCAAACCTTTTTTATAACTTGCATGAGACTGCTAGCCCCAATGTCACTAATCTCATTTTGAACATGCCTGAGGGAGAATATTGAGTCTGCCAATAGTGTGTAGTCAATTTTTCCACTGGCAGACAGTGGCAGTGATTCCACGAAGACAAACCGACTAGGAACCATCACTGAAGGGAGTTTAGTGATCATCCAGTTTCTGATGGATGCTTTAACCATTTCACCAGACTTTTCCTTTTCTCTTAATGATATGAATGCTACAACGAGTATGTCTTCTCCTTGATCCTTTTGAGGAATTACAGCGGCATCAACAACATCACTATGCCCCCTTAATGTATTTTCTACCTCTTCCAGAGCAATGCGTTGGCCATTAACTTTTATGGTACGGTCCTTTCTCCTCAAGAAAACCAAGTCACCACTAGGTAACTGGTGAGCAAAATCACCAGTCCTAAAATAGACTTGACCTCCACACTCTTCCATAGAACACGTACAAATTGAATTCTGGTGCAACTTTGCACTGTTCAATGGCAGAATAGCATTTTCAGTAAAGTATCCAGTAGAAACACATAGACCCCTAACGTATATTTCTCCAACATTTGGATTACCAGTTTCACCAATAAGTACAGTACAGCATTTAGAAATAGGCAAACCGATTGGAACACTTGTTAGTTTCTCCATTTCCAAAATTGATGGCAACCTCTTGCAATCAAAATACATACAATCTCCAGATACCTTAAATCATAAGTTCAGATGTTAGCCAACAGAAATGAATGCTACAGAATAGTTACTATGATGATAATAATAAATGGGGTAAAATTAAACATAAGTCCTTAAGGATTGACCCTAGTTACAAAGAAGGACACTAGCATGATAAATCTACCATAACATCTATATTAGCTTTTCTGTCTGAATGCATTCAAAGCAATTCACTTTCCAGATGATCCTTCTAGAAGAGTGAGATTAGAAAGCACAATTTTCTAGTTACTTCGTTCTCTATTTTTATTTTGAGAAAATATTGGGGAAAAACATTTTGTTCCACCGAGTTTGAAACAAGATGCAAATGTCTTTAGCAAACCAAAGTTATGGTTTAATAGCTATTTTGCCTCAATCTATCCTATAAAAAAATGAAGATTTAGTTATGATTAGAGATACACTTTTCTGTCTTTATCCATGGATCTTATCCTCATATGTATTCAATAGGAATTAGGAAGTATTGATCCAATTCAAGTTGTAAGAACATAACGAATAAATCCCACCATCAACATTATGATAGTATAACTGTTAAAATGCTGACATGGCATTATGTATACCTCAATTCATACCCAATATATCCTTTATTAGCAAACGATATTGACATGCACTTAAGCACAATTGGGAAGAAAGTTATTCTTCTGTGCTAGCGTAGACAGAAGAAAACTTTACAAAGAAGAAAAGAAAAATAGTAGAAACCAAGTCTACTTTTTGCCAAAATTTGGAATTCTTTATCTTTAACCACATATAAATTTTAAGCAAATGAATAATCAACTAGCTAATTTATCAAAAATAGAATAATTAAATACCGGCTGCAAATTTTCTTTTGAGCCAAGTCAGATTTTGAGGAATCATGTTTGAGGCACACGGCTAAATTTTCTAAGAGACTAGTGTGAAAGGTAATTAAAAAAATTGGAGAAGAGCATATATATAGTTGTTAATCCAATACAACTATTTGTTTAAGAAAAAAAAAAAGCACTAAAAAAAACCTATGTTCGGGTGCATGAAAACTCAAAGCCCCCACATAAATGATTTCAAGGCCTATATACTATCGAGATGTTAATGTATTTAACATTGATGCTATCAAAAAAAATTGTGAAAGACAAGCTAGTAGAAGGGGGAACCTGGCTGGATCTCTTTAGAGATCCATGAAATTCAAAAGTAGTTTCATCTAAATTTGTAAAATAAAGAATTAAATTCATACAAACAAAACTCCTCGACAAACAACAAGGAAAAAATAAATAAATGTTTAAATGCTTTTAAGGCTACAAGCGTGGTGAGCAAGACTGATAGTTGAACCAGCAAAGCTCAAATTCTTTCTTCTCATTAGGGCCTGCATCATCCATGTTTCTATTTCTTACAAAACCCACATAACAAAATTAAAGCCAACAGACAAATAAGAAGAGAAATAAATTCATCAAAAAAAGGGCTTTGATTGATGAGTTGGTATCCAGAAAAAACTCTTCAGTGGTCTGCCTTGGTTGAGAAGAGACGGAGATAGCGCTCAAAGAAGAGAAAAATGATGTAGGACTGGTTTTGGCAATATAGTAATTATCTAATGTCTGTTACTATGCTTACAGTTTGGGGCTAGGGTGTAGTTTCCTCAAACTAATGTCCTCTGTATAATTATAGTTAAATCTTAAAGATTTATATGTAATTTGCTCGAATCGATAATCAGAGATTAAAGAAAAACACTTAGGCATTGCTTGGTAGGGTGGAAAGAAGTTTGAAAAGCTGAAAAATTGGAGTAGGAGAAAAGTGAAAAGATGAAAAATATATATATTTTTTTCCATTGATGTGCTTGGCTGAAAAGATGGACAATTGGAATGAAAAATTAATTTTCTTTCCTCTCATTGCTTCGTATGATAGAAAATGAGAGGAAAGAAAATAAAATTTAAATTGTTTTACCATTATACGCTTTCTAAATTAAGATGAAAAAAAAATCTAAAAAATATGGATAATCTTATAAATATAGACACTTAAAGCTTTGCTTGGTAGGGTGAAAAGAAATTTGGAAAGATGAAAATTTTGAGGAGAAGAAAAAAGAAAAGATGGAAAAAAAAAATTCTTCCATTAGTGTGCTTGGTAGGAAAGATATAAAAGTCAAAATAAAAAAAATAATTTTCTTTTCCCTCATTGCTTGGTATGATTGAAAAATAAAAGGACAGAAAATAAGAATATATTGTTTTATGATTATACCCCTTAAAAGTTAAGATGAAAAATAAAATTTAAAAAATGATTCGCAATCTTGTAAATATATCCACACGACACACACCACTCTCATTTTCTTTCCTCTTTTCTTTCCAATTTGGAGTGATTTGTTTTTGTTAATAGGTGTGAAAAATGATAATCTTTCCAATTTTCTTTCCTATCACTTTTCTTTCCAACCAAGCGCATCCATGATTTATTTTCTTTTCACTTTTCCACCCTCCTCTATCAATCCTTCCACTTTTCCACCCAACCAAGCACACCCTTAAACTCATACCACTCCCATTTTCTTTCCAATTTAGAGTGATTTGTTTTTGTTAATAAGTGTGTAAAATGACAATCTTTCCTACTTTCTTTTCTCTCACTTTTCTTTCCAACCAAGCATATTCAAAATTCATTTTCTTTCTACTTTTCTATCCTCTTAATCCATCTTTCCACTTTTCCACCCAACCAAGCACACCCTTAAGACAAAGATTGTAGCTACATTTTTTAAAGTAAATATAGTCACAAGAACAGATGAAAGCTTATAATTTGTCATATATTAGCATATCAATTTATGTGGAAAAAAAAAAGCATGATAAAGGAAAAGGGATAAAAGGAATACACAAGAAGTCTTTGGTGGCGTATGCATAAAGGAAATAGAACAATCTTCAATCAACAATGAATGTACGATTAAATGATGCGTTAACAAATTGATAGAGACAGAAAGAGATCATGAAGATGCGTGCAGGATTTAAGTAGCAGATTGAAATTATCAACTTCCTCAGACACTTATACAGCCAAACATCATGACTCAATTGTTAAAGTAGAAATAACCTAAAATGAGAAAATACCTCTGTGCTCCCATACAAATTCAGAACAGAGGTCTTGGGCAATAAATTGGAAAGCACGTTCCACAACGATAAGGGTAGGACTTCACCACTTAGAACTAACAACTTTAGAGAATTTGAAATCCGAATATCATGTCGACTTTGCAGAACAGGGAGGATCACCCGCATAAGTGATGGAACAGCTGTGAGTCTATTAATGCTGTAAGCCTGCAACAGCAGCTCAAAATACTATTACCAAATAAGTTGAAAAATCACTAATACTTTAATCGGCTAACAAGGAGGTAAACGGAGACATTTGCATATCACATTCCGAATAGAGAAGAGGCAAAGGGATCTGCCTTTTATAAAAAAGGGCCATCTAATATAATAAAGTTGCTTAAAGCAGAAACTCCATAAAATTCATGTCAAAATCCTGTGAACATAATTCCATTATCCCTGCTTATAAGTATAACATGATTTAATTCAAAGAGAATATTCATAGGGAACCCTCAAGAAGTAGCTCATGTTGTTCTTGACACAGGTCAATTTTCTAGAGCACATCCTCCTTATTTTTCCTTTTTTTTGCTGAGCTATATCTCTAGTTAGTCCATACATTTTCCATCGCTTAATTTTCTATCAATCTTACTATTCACTTCCAAGCACAGATTCTAAATCTTTTCGAGGAGTTCCTAAGTTTAGAAGCATTTAAACACAAGAATTAAAGCATAACATAAGATCATTCACTTTCACCAAATCATAAATGTCTCTAACAAGCTATTGACAGCCGACAGATCAACTTAATGGACTTCAACTATCCTGCCCAATCATTTCAGGCTATTGACAGCTGATTGAACTAAAGTCCTAAGTTGTAAAAAATATAATATGCTTGCTGCCAAGACCAGAATGAAATCACCATATTAGACTTCTAAATAACCATTTAGTAAATTTTAAAAAATAAATAAATAAAAAATCTCTTCAGCTCATTACTTGTCTTGTACTAGGCCTATGACCACAACACAAAAGACAACAGCAAACGTTTCAACCATTCATTGCCAACTTAATAACTTTTTGCAGCATTTCAACAAGTGTAGTCATTATATAACAATGTGAATTCAACTATTCACTTAAGAAGACATGGAGGATAATACAGAATTATGCAAAGGTTACCTGAAGAAAATCAATGATAGAAAAAACATTTTGTCTTAACTCAGTGAATGGAGGTATGACCAGTGTACAAGCAGTAAGGGAAGCAACAAGAAATTCTTGCAGATGATCAACAAAGCTTATTGATGTCTTGAATAACAGGACTTCCTCTCCTTGTATGGGGTAAAGTTGTTGCATCCACAGAAAGCGATTTAAAAGACCTTAAAAGGGTAGAGGAGGTTGCATCATCACATTGAACTTCACATGCAAAAGCAACAATAAATAACTGACCTAAAGAAAAAAATTGAGGACGTGAAGCAAGCATTGATCAGGAAAAGAAGTATCATTTAGAACAAAATTTCTTAGTTTATTCTGTTCCTTAGTTCAACACAACACAAGCCCCAAAGATAGCTCCTCACAGAGCTCAAGTGGATGGTTTAAGACTTTAAGATAAAGAAAGGTGCCAGAATGGCACTGTGAACCACTGAATATCACTTAAATCTCTCAGGATTACTACTCAGGAAGTCTCTATCAAGTTATCAGCTCTGCCTTTTGTCTAGCCAATTAATTGCAGAAATCAAGTTCAAGAGAGTAGGAGAACAAGGGTATGACAGAACCGTTACATTTTCAAAAGGAAAAAGTTATTAACATTGACAAGAGAAAGAGGAAATGTAGATCCATATTGTGAAACATATAAGATCAATAAATAATTGCCAGCAGCCTAGCTGAATATAGACACTTCGGTAGTATTCAAATTGCAATAAAAACAGACCTTCTTCTGTGCCACATACACCTTTAGGCTTTCCAGTAGATCCCGATGTGTACATTAGATAACAGAACAATCTTTTTCTTTCATTTTCACAAGGCCATCCAAGATTCAATTGACTTTTATGCTGTTCAATACTTTCCTCCATTGAAAAGCACAAGACAGGACAATAACTGCATTCTAATAGCCAATGCGATTGATCAAGCAGCTCACAACCACTTTTCCCAAATGAAGACCCACGTATGACAACAAGAGCAGCATTTGAAGAATCCAAAATCGATGATATTCTATCTCTTGGCCAAGAAGGATCGAGAGGCAAGAAAGCCTCCCCAGACTTCAAAACAGAAAGAACAGAAACTATGTATTCCACTGAAGGCGGCATAAAAAGCGCAACTATCTTTGGTATATACATATTCTCAAGTTCAGTATGTTGACAAACTCCTCGAATGAAAGTCAGTGAAGCCTCAGACATTAGAACAGACCCAGGATTCTTGCCATTGGAATTATTACCTTCAATTAAATAGAGAATGACCAATAAGGATAATTTAAAAAAAAAAAAATTCCTTCTCAAACCAACAAAATATTTGTTAACGAGTCTTAATATTTCCTATTAATTCTTGTCTTTTTGCCTCTTGCAGATATTATTAACTTGATATATTGAAACCCATTTCATTAATTCATATAAGAATGAAGATTATAAAGTAATAGCTTTGTAAATTTTACTGATTGTTTAAAAAAGTTATTAACTTTTATACATAAATGTACTCTTTTTACTAATAAGTAATAATTAAACAGAATCTTAATAAATAAAATCATAATTAATGGAGGGGGCAAAAAAAAAAAGAAACTACCTGAGCGTTGGGGTTTAATCAAGGAGGGGTCACCAGCACCATCAAGAACAGAACGTAGACGAAAACTGAGACGTTCAACGGACGCTAAAAGGTTAGCGAAAGTAAAACAACGGTCGCCTTTATACACCGGAAGATTCCCACCGTTGATCAACTCTCTGTCAATCTGGACCCCACTAGCTGACGACTTAGATGGTGACGCGTGGATAACGGCTATTTTGTCCGGGTTTTCGCCCGCTGCCCTGTAAAATTCGTGGGATAAGCAGCAGTGAACTGTCTCGCGCTCGTCTCTCGGACAAGCCATACCCTTTTTTTTTTTTTTTGGTCGTTACCTTTCAAAAATGAAGGAGGTTTGAATTTATTAATAGAAAAAAAATTGGGCCAAATCAACAAAATTAGATAATTGGGTACTGAATTTTAATTTGGGCCTCACTTAATTTAAGTTTGCTTTCTCTTTTTAGGCAAAAATTTTTAATTTCCTACAAAAATAAACAAAACCATTACTGCCGAGAAGCCCCGGGCGGTCCAATAGGTCCGGTTTGATCGGATTGGATATTGAATTTTATGATTTGAAAGTTTGAATAATTATTTAAAAATAAAAATAATATTTTTAATTAAATTTAAAATTATATAAATATTAATATAAAAATATTTTTTTAATATTTTAATAAATTTAAACAGTAAATTCGAATAATAAAATCAAGTCAATTTCGAGTTTAAATTTGAATTTCAAAATTTTTTTCGGGCACAGCTTAATTTGTAAGCAAGTCTATCGTACAACATAACAAAAACCCTTAAACTATGTACCTATATCATGGGTAGCGTAAAATCAAAAAGAAAAATATTTATTTGCTCATATTTGATTTGGTTTAAAATTTTATTTTGCTATTTAAAATAGATTAAAATATTTTAAAATTATTTATATTTTAATATTATAAATTTTATAATTAAATTTAAATAAAAAATTTTTTTATCCATTCTAACTAACCTAAATTATCAAAAAAATTATCTATGTCCAATTCAATTCAAATCAAACTTTTCGATCTGCCGTAGAGTAGAGTGTGATCAATTTTCATATATTATAATTTTAATTATAGAAGGACTATATTTAATTTTTTTTACATATTATTGAATTATATAAATCTATATATTTTATTATAAAAAATTCTACTTAATCATCTACACCTTATAGTCATAAATAAAAAACATAAAAATATAATCATAATCTTTCGAAAAGATAATATCACCTTATACTAATATTTTACATAAAAATATCAAAACTAGACATATTCATAAAATCAGATTGCGATTTTAATTTTTTATTTATCAAGCTTAAGTAAATTTAATACTTTTATTATTATTTAAATAATATTTAAATATTAAAATTTATTTTTATATTAATATTTATATTTTTTATAATTAAATTTAATTAAAACTATATTTTATATTACTTTTTATTTAATAACAAGATATACCACTCGGCAAAACCACCGGCCGCCTCCCGTATGAAATTCCTAATAAACTGACACAGCTAAGCATACACATCCGATGTGGTATTGAGGGCATTAATGTGCGCCATCACAGGTTGAAACGCCGACTCAACATTGCACATCAAACTGAACATGCTCCCACATTGCATGCTTTTTTGTTCAGCGCCAAAACATATCATTTAATAAAATCATGGTAAATTATATTAATTTTTTATTATTAAATAATAATTTAAGTAGGATGGGTAACACGTAAACAAATATAATCACAGCTCTAAAAGTATAGGCAAACTCTATAATAAAAACTTTAATTTATAATGCATTTTATTTTTAATACATTGAATGTATGCAAACAAATTAAATCTTACAACACATATTTTACATGAATAAGAAACAAAACAGATTTATCTATCCAAGAAATCCAATCCAAAAAAAAGAAAAAATTCCTATCACAAAATGCAAATAGAGCCTAGCTTTTTCTGGTTCCCACAAAGTTAATAAACTTAAACCCTTCCAAATTAGCTAAGCATATGCTAACTTTTTAAACCCCAGATTTCTTCAAATGGCAAAACATTGAAACACAAAATAAAGATGCAAAACATCTAGGAAATTAATGGTTGATGGAAAGTACTTGGCAGATTGTGATGATTTTCATTTTTTTTTTTTTGATCAATTATCACAGACCAAACAAGAGAAAACCTTCTGAATGAATGTTTTGGATGTTGTTGTTGTTCTCGTAGTTGTAGGTGCATCAGCTGAAACAGTATCTTCAACAACTACATTAATTTCCTTTGCTTTCTTGCCGTCATCATAGAATTTCTGGAAGGCATCTTCAACATACTTTAGACCAGTTGAGACTGTCATGTTCTCAACAAGTTTGAATGGATAAATGTCTTTCAAGTGATCTCCTTTCAATGCCGCTGCTGTTTGCACTAACTCTTCTTGAAAATCGCTTAGTTTCGCTGTTTCTTTCGCTTCTGTGTCTCTCATTTTCACTGGCTCAGCCAATTTTTCTACATTTTCATGTAAAAAAATACTTTCAATTAGCTTATTTGAAAAGAAAAAAAAAAAAACAGGACCTGGATTTTGGTTGTATGCTATGGTATTCAATCTCAAGTGTAATGGGTACATGTCCGAAACGGATATATTCAATTTTTTTTAAATTTTTTATATTTTTGGAGAGTCTATAGAGAATATACTCATATCCCTATACTCATATTCAAATACGCATCAAACACAATACTTTAAGAAAAATAGAGAGCCCATAGTAAAATAAGTGATATCAATAATATCAGACAAAGGGTTTATGGTTGTTGAATTACCTGGACAATCTGTCCTTGGGCTGCCTCTATTCACAACAATATCAAAGGAGCCAGCCCATGCATCACGCTTTGTTAGAAATTCCTTCAGATTGAAAATCTTTTTAAGTGTTGCAGCAATGGAAGAATGCTCGAACTCTGACGTAGGATCTGGCCCTGATGGCCTATGCAACACTGAATATTGAAGAAAACAAGAGCTTCAGTTACACCATCTACTTCAGATTCAATGATTAAAGAATGCTAACAAAATCTTTCTTTTAATATATTGATTCAGTGTTTGATCGACTTTGAACACTCTTGTTCATATTATTAAACTTCAACGGTGGAATTTTTTATTTTATCTGAATTTGACCCGACCTATGAACAAATGTGAGGGAATTAACTTTCATCAGTCCTAAAAAAAATAAAGATATTATACGATCCGACGTATATTGTTGTTGAGAATTAGGATTTGATATAATTAGAACAAGCAACTCAGAGATAATCTTGCATTAGTGTTAAGTAGAAATTAAGTTGGGACTTACCTGTTCCACGCTCAATCCAGGGAGAAACCATAATCGCTGGAACCCTACAACCAAGGCGATCAAACTTGAAGTTATAAGGCTCCGGACCAACAATGTCGTCGGGACTAGGGACTCCGGTAGGGGTCGGAACATGATCATAAAACCCACCATGTTCATCATATACAACCAAGAATAAGATCTCGTTCCACTGGGGACTCGACCGGAGTGCCTCATAGATTTCCTTCACCAGCTTCTGGCCCTCCGAAACATCGTGGGAAGGGTGGTCGTCATTTGCAGCAGCTGTTAAAATGTCGAAATATCTTGGCTCAATCACCACATAATTTGGTAGCTTCCCTTTCTCGCAGTGACGCTTGAAGCTTAGATCGTATTGATGGAAATTGTCCACATATTTCAATTGCCTAAGGTTCCTGCAACAATCGTCAATATAATAAAACCTCATTATTAGTACCAGTTAATTCAGATCAAAACATATCCTCTATGGAATGGAAGTTATAAGAATAATGAGATTAATTTACTTCTTTTATTTTTTTTTCTTCTTTCATATTTGGGATTTTTTGTCCTTACATTTCCTTTAAGTGAAGTAATTTTATTCATGATTAAGGTCTTTTTTTATGCACAAGGAAAATTTTTTATACACAAGAAGTCATTCAGAGATGGAAAAATTGATTGAAATTTAGATTTATTTATTAGCCGAGTCGAATTAATTTAAATTAAAAAAAATTTTATTCAAACTTAACTCAATACAGGTCGGATAGATCGCTCAAAGCAACAGATCTACTAAAAAATAATACAAGAAATAAAATTTTGACAAAAAAGATGCAAGAAATGTCCAATGTGAACGTAAGGCATTTGTACTAAAAAAAAAAATTGGCACCCAGAAGTCAAGGAATCTTATGAATAACTTAAAACAAATATAGCTCCAACTAAACCACTAAATTAAATATAAAATATTAAACACGTGATAGTGAAATATCGAATATATATTATATTAAATTTTTTTAAAAAATTATATTTAAAATATCATACTCAGTATTTATATTCGAATGTATATAAAATATCAAGTGCAAATATTAAAAAAAATTCCAATTAACATAAAATATATATGTATATGATTAGAGGTGTCCATAGGTCAGGATCGTAATTTGAAAAAATTTTAAATTTTAAGTACATGATGGAATTGACCCTACCCATGGGCCCAAAATTACTGTTCATCTATTAAAAATTATTTTTATATAAATATTTATATATTTTTATAATTAAATTTAAATAAAACTATATTATTTGGATTTAAAAAACATATGTCCAAACTTAATCAATTCAATCCAAAATAAAAAAAAAAAAAATCTAAACTCAACTTAAGTCAAACCGAACTTATCAAAATGTCTATACGTAAGTAACCTTCTTAGAAAAAAAAAATGTTTTAATGTTGCTTAAAACGAGAGGTGTCCCATAAGATGAAAGACCAAAGAACCATGTTGCATTGTAAATTATTTTAGTTGGGGTATAGCTTCACCTAGATCGGGCCTTGTTTATTGCTTTTATATCATAGCAAAATAAATAAATTTAAAAATCCTATCATCTCAAATGAAAAAGGATAAGAACAAGTGGGAAAAAATAAATGTTCTCATCTTGGGGAAGCAAGCTCATAATTACCAATTAAATTGTCATCTAATTCTAAGCAAAAGAAAAATGAAAACTTTAGTCAAAACTAATTAAAGCTATAAAAAAATTGGCATTGTAGTAGTTGGTCCTAAAATACCAACTATAATAAATGAAAGCTAGGGATAAGAATGCAAATTGCAAGAAAATTAGCCATGAAAAAAAAAATCAACTATAAGAAGAAACATATTAGTTTGAAACAATCAATTGGATAACCAAACACTAAAAAAATTTAGAATAAATGAGGATAATCAATGATTATCTCTAAAAAATTAAAAAAATATATGCCCAAAAATTTTAAGGATTGAAAATTGTCTTTAATTGTCATTCTCTAAAACTATCTTTAAAAAGTTTTGAGGACAATATTCATCTTTAATATTATTAAATTGGAGATGATATTTTATTTCAAATACTGTTAAATTCAAAAAAGAGAGGTTTTTTTTAATCTTTTTTTACCTCATCTTGTGAAAAAGTAACATGAATTTGTTAACATGATACAAAAATTTGATGTCGTTCTCGAAGATCGAATACATAAATTTCAAATTTTGTATCTTAAAAAAAATGAAATTTATGATATAAGAGACAATCATCCTCGAGTTATATAATTTTTTGTAGGCACATAAAAAAATATGTATCGGAATTCAAAATTTAATTGAGTTAAATCATTGGATTATTTTTAAGAAATTTCATTTAATAAATCTAAATTTCGTACATTTATCACCTATCCTTTTATTTCATATTATGAACTCTGCTGAAATTATATACCCATAGATTTAAGATCCATTTGGACGAACAGTAAAATTAAAATCAATAGTAAAATATGTTTGGATAAAAAGATAGCGATGGTGATAAAATTAATTAAATGAATTATAATAAAAAGATAAAATCACTATTAGGGAAATTGAATTATTTGATATTTATGAAGTTAATAAATAATTACAAAATTAGTAAAATTATTTTATTATAAAGTAATAATATTATTAATAAGTAATTAAAAATTAATAAAAATAAAATATATCAAATAATTTTGTTTATAATTATAAAAATTTATTTATTGTATTTAAACTAAAAAGTTATTTATAAGTTTTTGAATAAAAAAGTTAAATGAAAAAACAGAACAAAAAACAAAGAAAAAAAAACTACTAAGCCATGCAAAGGGATAAGGATAAACGAGGAAAAAGAAAACACCGGCGGAACTAATTATTCCACTTGACCCTACATGGTCTCGGTGAGCTTTTCACCTTCGATGGAAGCTGCTTACCTTCCATCGCAGCTGAAGAGACGACATGAGATTCATTGGAGGTAAACGGACCTCTGACGAATCGCGAATGTAGCCTTTAGAACACTGTTGATTTGGATGGACCAAGTCAAAGACGAGAAGCAAGCGGTGATTTATCATTTAAACATGATGGGATCCTTGTGGTTTTGAGATACCGACGGAATGAAATAATTAACTTGTAAATAATCATATTGCGTATCCAAAGTAGGTTGGAACGGGCCATGGGCCAACCTACCATGATTCAAACATAGATTGACTTTAATTTTAATTAATTTATTTATATATGATTTTAAAAGAAGATATTTTGTTCCATTTTATATCAATGCCGTATGAGCTAAAAGCGAAAATAAAGTTCTAGAAAATATGTTATGTTATAAAATGTGGGGAAGCGAAAATAATAGAAAAGATGGAAAACCTAACCTTGGAGTCTTAATAATTGGGAAACTTCCATAAGCTGTTGTCAAAATCAAAAGTTTGGAAAAATATGCATATATTACATTACATGCACAAATTAATTAATGTTGAGATTGGACTGTCCAAAAGTCAAACAAATCCACTAATTCATATTCCATTATATATATATATATATATAATCGACCTGTTGTTTGTAAGACTATTATTGATATTAAATAAAAATTATAAAATTTGTGCAACCATATTTAAAATGAAAGAAAAATACTTATCTGAACATAATATTTTGAAGTATATGAAGAATTTGTTTATAATTAGTTTTTCCAAGACCGGCTATTTGTGTTAAAAAATGAAGTAATTATTTAAAAATTTTAAAAAATAAAAATATATATTATTTATTTGATTTTTTTCATTTACTTTTTATTAA
>JBBYHO010000006.1:5790204-5801956 GCA_038382025.1 Adansonia gregorii
ATGAACACTTTTACTTGTACTATGGTTTGAATGTTTTCTTTAATTTTTAAATTGTTTTAAAATTCTTTTGTTAGAAAAAAATGGTGTCATTCCAATAGTCAATACCATTGCAAATTATATAATTTATAAACTTCCAAGTCGTATGTTTTTAATTTTAAAATTATATGAAAATGTCACGTCTTTTCTTGTCCAAATACATTTGCAAAGTTAACACTCAAAAGATTAAATTAACGAGAGAAATTTAAAATTCCCAATAATAGAAATGAAATTAAAAATTATAGGGACTAAAATTAGAAGATTATTGTAAAAGGATTAATTTTTGAAATTTTTTTATAAAATATAGAGATTAAATATATAATTTAATCTACTTTTTTTCGTATCAGACTATACCATATCGTCGTAATCAAATGTCGCATTAGTAAATTAACAGTAGACTTTAAACTTCATTGTCAATTTGATTGATAAAAGTGTAGGATTCAATTTGGCTAAATTATTATAGAGGGAATAAATAAAAATTTTGGTTAGAGCATAGGGACCATATGAATTTGATCGAGAAAGGTAAACAATTGTGGTTTTCGAAAATTCTTTGTGCCTCTAATTGCTTTCCTTTGGCCCAGATTATGAAATGGGGGATGCAACACTAAGTAACACTGATTGTTAAGATATATCTCAGACCCGTCAAATCATCTTTGGCATTTCTACCACAAAATGCACCAGTGTTCGGGACCCTAAACCCAATAACAAAATAGAGAATGATTGGGTTGCAAGCGTCCGAGACGTTGTTTCCGAAGTTGGAGATATCATCGACGAATTCATGTAACACTGCAACCAGCAACAACAATGAGGGGTAAACCCTCAGCGTTTTTCTTGAAGCTTATTCATTTTCCCAAGAATCTGTTGGTCAGGCATACAGTGGCCATTAAGATACAAGATACCAACAAAAAAGATCAAAAGCATTGCGTAGAGAAGCCATTGATACCGAGTTGATCATTTAGGGTCATCAGAAACATAATAAGAAAATTGGTGGAGAGATATTGCCTTCCGATTATAATCATAACAGGCTGAAAAATCCGAGTGAATCTTCTCTTTTACTTGAAGAGGATGACTTACCTTTGTCCGTTACTAGACATATCGTGCTAGATAGTTCCATTGTATTATTATTCAAGGAAAGTTCTCAAGGAGACAAAGGCCAGATAATATCATATATTTAAATCTTCAATTGAAAATGAAGGTCCCAATGGAAAAAAAAATGGTTCAAATGTAAAAACATCTATTTATTGTTATTTATTAGTATTTCTAACTTATATTCCTTTCTTGTATCTTCTATAAATGCACTTTCACTCCTATGAAGAAAAGCATGATCCCTTCATAAAAAGTCTTTGATTTTTCTCTAGATTTTCACTAGTATGAACAAACACATAATCCCTTTATAAAAAATCTTTAATTTTCCTTAGATGATATTTTGTAGATCTCTTTAAAATCGAAAATAATTTTAATTATTTTTATTAATGTTGGATAATAATTTCATAATTTGACATCTAAAAGTATAAAATAATTTTATAAAAGTGACTTTTAAAATAAATCTATAATCTGTAATCTGTAATTATCCATAAAAACAGTCCCTATGCAATAAGAATGCTTAATTGGAAAATTTAGGCCATTGTTTAGGGGAACTAAGCAATGATTTTTTATTTGCTTGGTTAGTTCAGTAATTCAAATTGTTTATTTAGGAAAGAAATGAAAGAAAGAAAAAGGAAGTGAGGGAAAGGAAAGCAAAGGAAAAAGGAAGGACAAGAAAGGAAACAGAAAAAAGAAAGTGTATTTGTGTTTATGTTATTTTTTTCATCTATTTCAATATTATAAATTTATTTTTTTTGTAACTTTGACACATCTTGTTCATATTATTTTTTATTTTTTAATTATTCATTTTATGTTATGTTCGTATTCTGTTTTAACTTATTCTATATTTTACACAGTTTGTTATTGTGCTTCAATTTAATACAAATTTTATGTTTGCATCATATTTATGTCCCGTCGCAATTCATGACATATTTTATATAACTTGCCACAATGATTCAATTTAGGAAAAAAAATTGTGCTTCGTGGTATTCATTTTCTTTTTTATGTGTTCGAAGTATTATAAGTTTACATAAAATTTCATTTATTAACAATTCATTTTATATAAATTTTAATATATTCGTATTTTTGTATCACATTTATATTATTTTTTATTTTATATCATATTTAAATTATTTTTATATTATATTTAAATCATTATCTCATGTTGATTTGAAAATTTTATTTTCTCGTATCATGTTATCTTGTTGAAACACCTTTAGAAGTATAAACTGACAAATGAATCAAGTCCAATGGCAGTGGGCCTAAGGGCAGTGACTTGGTTTGGGGCGGAACGGATCTAAATTGAACGGTACTGGGCCGGAAGTCGAACAAACGTTTCAGCTGGGTTGAGTGATTAGGCCCATCCACCTTCATGTCGTGCTTCTGAATTGAGCTACTCGTAACGGTATTGAAATGTTTCAAACTTATACTATTCCGACATCTAGTTCTGCTAACGTAAGACGACGATTCACGAAAATCTACAAAAGAAAAAAAGGAAGTCAATGTCGAACAATCATAATCCTGGTATGGTTTACATTCTTCTATTATTATTTCCATTGTCTTCTTCGATTTTAATTACTTCAGTCCTGGCCAAATCTCGTAATCCAATCACAGTACGTATGCCAATATCTCCTTTTTTTTTTTTTATAGTTCTTCCAGTTTTTTTATAATTTTTTTATTGTATTTATTTACCTAATTGATTGTTTTAATGGCAATTCACAGGATTCTGAGATTAAGAAAAAGAAGAGTGAATGTTACGCTGATATAGACAGGTGGGTATTTTTCTATTTTCCCTTTTAATTTTGGGTCTCTTTAATTTTCTTTTATATTCACTGTTTTTCTTCAGTTAGGCATAATTTTTGCTTATTTGGATTGAACAAATCGGGTAATTTTTGTATTTGATTGAATCATAGATAGAGTTATTTGTATTAACTATTTTAGTTGAATTTATTTCAGTTTTTGAAACCTTTTTCTCAGTTCAACTTTTATTATTCCTACAGTAGAGGGACTTGAATGGGTTTTCTTTGTTTATTTTCTAGTGAAGAAGATGAATGTATAAGTAAATTCTTGCATTTTGACACTTAACAAGATGTAATAATTTTGAAGAAGAATTTTTTTTTTTTTCCCTTGGTCTGCTTACTATATTATATTCAGTTTGATGATGGAATCAGTGGATTGTGGGGTGGGCATTGCAAGTCTAGATCAATAGCAAAGGAGAATTGTGCTTTAAAGTGCCTTTCTCCAGCTTGTTACGAGCTTATATATGAAAGTGATCCAGTATGTAAAATCCTTCCTTGTTTCCTTTCGGGAAATTTTTATATTGTAGCTTGAAGAAGGAGAGAAATATCTTATAAGGAGCCAAGAGTTGAAGTACTGTATGTGTAAGTAAGTTATCACAACTTTTATTTTATTCATCATGTTTTTTCAGTTTGATATTGTACAATAATCATCGTGCTTTTATTCAACTCATCTTAAAATACATGGGAGTTTGGACTTTGGACTTTGAAGCATGAATGCATGATTCATCGCAGCTTTTCCAATATTTTCCTCTTACCCCTCATTTGACTTTATCTTGTCTTGGAGCAGTATTCGGTGCTATGTATATGACAATTACAGATCTTTATCTATTTTAATCTCTTAGAATTGATATCTGGTAAAAGTGTTTGAACAACACTGATGATTGGGGATTAAGCAAGCTGTTCTAGTAAAATAGAATGAATGATTGTCTGAATCTTAAAATATGCATGTAAGCCATGTGGAGTATACATAAAGAGGTGCGAATACTGATTTGTATGTTTCTGAAGGAGAATTAGGGTATTAGCAATATGATGAGAATATAAAGCAAGATCTTCTTAAACTGAAAGTAATGGAGTGTACCTGGAAGGAAACTGCATGGCCGAGGTATGGCAGATCTGGCCACCAGAGTGTGGATGAATTAGTTTGTGATATAGAGGGCCCTTGTTGAGACCATGTATGCTGAAACATAATGATACTTATCAGGTAGAAAGGTCATTTGTAAACTTCTCTTGGAAAAAATAAGGCAATCCTGTTTGACATCTAAGCTGTTGTACTCATCATTACATGATCTTCATGACAATGACGTCCAGTTTTAAGCAGGAGGTTAAAAATCTGGTTAAGGTTGGTTTTATCATAGGGCTCGTTAGTGTCCACCAGTTTCAACTAAATGCAATTAGGTTTTGAAACTTAGTTTGCTTGTCTTACTTGTGTCATAATTTTTTGCACAAGATGTGTCATAGCATCTTTAGACCTTTCGTTTATGGATGAAAAACAAACTCGTAGCCCTTCACTTGGAAGATGCTATTTGTCAGAATGTGCTTATCGCTGTGACATAGATTTTTTTTTACGAGTTCCTTACAGCTGAGTCTCTTTGCATACTGTTGGGGTGCTATTATTCTTTCACTGTATCAGATTCAAGGTTGGTGTAGACAAACTGTTGCTTGATTCAAATCCTGTTTTATTTCATATTTCTTTCCAATTTGGGCAATTTGTCTTGTATGGCAAATAGTGATGTTCATAATGCTCGTCATCCCCCCTTTCCCTGACAAGGTTCATAGATGTTCAGTTGTCACAACAGAAGTACCTGGCAATGTTAAACATGATTACATGAATATGACATGGATGAAGTAATTAAAACACGACAAGAACATATGTCTCAAAATTTATATATTATGAACTATCCACGTAGCAAAATTTATATAAATATAAAATACCTTAAAAACAAATATGACATTGCAAATACATTAATATGACACAAATGCACAAATTGCCAGGTTTGTGCGATGCAGTATGTAGACTTTTAAGACCATGTATACAAACAAACAACCCTTAGTATCTAGTTTATGGGGTATTTATACTCCTGTCTTTTAGTTTAGGCTGTAATTGCAAGTCGGCAGACTTGCTTGGTAAGTGACTTCAGCATCCTTGCACTAAATGGCGTTAAGCAGTACAATATATTTACTGATTTGCCCTGTATCTTGGCAGCACACCATCAAACATTGTTTGGTTGCTATATAACTAGTCTCATTAAATCATTGTTGAAAAAACCAAACCAGCCAGTTCAACCGGTTGAATCAGAAACTAGAGGTTCAACTGGTCCAGAGCTATTAAAGGACCGAATTTTGATTGAACCGGCCTAAAATCAGTTCAACCAGTTAAAAAACTGTTAAAATCAGAAAAAAAAAAATTTATATTTTTTTTTCAGAACTATTTTTTTTATTTGATAAGATTTGAACCCATAGCCTCTAAAAATTATAATAAAGAGTAAACCACTAAGCCGAATGTATGTTTTTTAATTAATAATTTAGTATATTTAATATTTATGTAATCTGAAAATTCTTTTAAAAATATTTAATAACCTGTTTAAATAATAGACCGGTTCAATTGGTTGAACTGAAAATCAGAAGTCACACCGATTTGATCACTGATCATGTTTTTTTAACCTTGCATTAAATCATTTAATTTCTACTGCCATCAAAAACTTAATTGATCATGTGCACTACCTCCACGTTACTTGTGAGAGACGAAAATAAAAGGAATAAATCATATATAACTTTTGAGTTTTTCTCCCCTCGCTTCCTCAAGGTGTTAGCATTCCACATTTGAGACTTTTACCTATGTCACTCCAACTCTTTCATTTTTTTTGAAGTATCTGTGTTCGACACACGTGTCCAATGAATTTCTAGACATGGTTATGGGATCATGACCCACCAAGGACCCTCTAAATACATTAAAAAAAAAAACTGAGAAAAAGATAAATATTCTCGTGTCAGTCACATACTCGTATTTGACATTCCAAAGTCCAAGTAACATCACCTTCTATTGCGATGTGGTGAAAAGAAACCCTGAGGGGCTCTTCACGGTAATTTTTGACTACTTCTTGTACATCTAACTTCTGTGCTAGCGACCACACTATATCATTACTTGTAGTGACAGTTGACCAGTTTTTCAAAGGTAGTATGGATAGATCTTGCACAAATTGTGTCTTTCCTGTTCATGACTTTGGCCTATGATCAAAGATCTTTGTCGGGAATGGTTTTCTCTCAATTGCAGCCAAGATCTCTAACTTATATTTTTTTTACTTTTGCATGTATGTTTCTTCTGATGACTGGTTTTTTGACGAGCTTTGGTAATTCTTATCTAGTGAGAAAGGAGTGTAAAAAGGTTACATACAGTGTGATTTGAACTTTTAGGAGGCGCATATTAGTTTTGAGTGTTTGAAGATGAATCTTGGGGCTTGGAGGCAAGATAGTGAATAAATCCGTGTAAAACCTGTCCATACAATTTTTTTTTTTTTTGACTAGTTGATATAATTTCTCAAATGTGTTACACGGTTCCTAGAGAAAGAAGAGTTTACATGTAAGGGCAGGGAAAAGGAATTCGCTTTCCTCACGGCCCATAAATGATTGATGATTAAAAGACTCATTCTTCAGCCAGAGAATTCCCATTTTTTATTGCCAAGTTATCTCACTGTGTTCTTGTTGAAACCTAAGGAACTTATAATTCATTAGCCTAGAGAAGGAAACTACATGCCGTCTGGTTATGGAACTGTTCATAGAGTGCTGCCTAAACCAGTAGATAGTTACTGCTTTGTTCGCTTCCCATTTTATATTGCCAAGTTATCCCTCTATTTCTTGTTGAAACCTGAGGAACTTATAATTCATTAACCTAGACAAGGAAACTACATGCAGTCTGAGTATGAAACTTTTCACAGCATGCTGTCTAAACCTGTTGATAGTGACTGCTTTGTTCGCTTCTCCTTAATTTCTCTCCCTTGATATAAAATATAGTATCTAGAATAATGAGAAAACTGGGTATTAACCGATAGTTTCTTCCGCACTCTATGTTGGGTTTAATATGTTGCTTTCGAGATAGTATCATTTTGAGGGGCTTATTTTCTTATCTGAGATGTTTTGTTGCTTTTCTTGTTGATATCATTCAATGCTTTCAAATGAAGATTAAAATACATTTTTGACCCATCTAGATGGGGCAGTAGGCAGTGTTGCTCCGACTCCTCATTTTTCTTGAAGTATCCATGTCCTACGGTTATCCAAATAAGTATGAAGATATAATCCTCTTAAGATGCTCTAAATACATGGACAAGCTTAGACAGAATTGAGCATACATGTTTCTAACACTCACACCCGTGTTCTAGTAACTTAGGTAGTAGTATCAAGACATTGGGGCAGTTCAACTAAAAATGTTATTGGGACCAAAATTATTAGGATAATTATCTTCATGCTTTTGGTGGACATTGATCGACTTTGTTTCTTCCTTTTACTCTGCTTTATGAAATTAATGAGTCACGTGATTCATATATACTTAATGCAAAGTAATCGAAAAGTTACTGACAAGTATTGACCATCCCTTGAGCGTGTAGGAATGGCACTATGGTAGGCATGGTTTTTGCTGTTTCTCCACTTGGAAGTATAAAGTCAATGTTTCTTTTTCTTATCTGTTTGATGTCGTTTTTTGCTACGTTGCTCCAATTTTTCATTTTTTTGAAGTATTTATATTGGACGCCCATGTTTAACACATTTTTGGACATAGATATGGGAATATAACCTTCTAAGGACTCTTAAAATGTATAGAAAAACTTAAAAAGAAAAGAAACATTGAACATACTTATGTCTGGCATTCACACCTGAGTTTGAGTAACATAAGTTTTTTGCTTTAATTTCTATGCCTTTTCAAATGGTGTGTAATAAGGCGTTAGAAAATCATATTTTCCTCGTGTGTATGTTAAGGCGAATAAAATCTACAC
Organism: Adansonia gregorii; assembly: GCA_038382025.1. NCBI lineage: Eukaryota > Viridiplantae > Streptophyta > Magnoliopsida > Malvales > Malvaceae > Adansonia > Adansonia gregorii. Next base: position 5,798,105 of record JBBYHO010000006.1, read on the forward strand.
GGTTAGGCTGATCCCCTGCAAAGTTAGAAATGAGGCTATTCTCGAGCAATTATCCTCGTGTTTTAGTTGGTCAATTTTGTTACTGTTGGATATCAAGCCACTTTTAGATACTTTTGTCTCTTTTTTCAACTTTATAAAAGTGCACATGTTGGTCCAACTAAATCAATGCATTTGGTCTTTGTGTAATTCTGTTCAAACTTTCTCTATCGAAGCTTGGTCTATTCATGTAATTGATTGGGAAGAGATGCACAACAATTTTGGTTAATCCCAAGCATGTTAATTTTACATTGTTCACTGGTTATTCTTATGATCTTATCCAAAGTTCATCTCATCTTCTTCTACCAAAGGGGCTTATGTTGCTACGACTGCTCAACTTTTTTTAAAGTACTTGTTTTTAGCACCTATATCTAATGCATGCGTGGACATGACTATAGACATATGATCCTTAAAGGATTTTCTAAATGCATAAAAATATTAAAAAAAAATTGAACATACCCGTATAGGACTCGTACTCATGTTAAGGAGTTCCAAGTGATGGAGTTTTTGGAAAAAATTAAACATAGCCCATGTTGAGCACATACCCATGTTAAGTATTCTTTAAATATCCTCTAAATGCATGAAAATTTTGAAAAAAAATTGTATGTACTTGTATCAAGCATATACATGTGCTCGACATTGACACTTAAAGGGTTGTAATGGTCAATATTTGTGTTTATTCTCAATTAATTTCTTTTTTAAATATTATTTTTTAAAAAAATTTTAAAAAGTAGATTTGACAATTTGTGTATTCATGTTATATTCATGTATTTTGTTATATCATAATTATATTTAAGATATTTTATTTTTATATCAATATTGATACGCTAATAACTTATATAATAAAATTTTTAAATATATATTCGTGACGTTTAATATTTATATTATTTTATACTTGTTATAATTATATAATCATATCTAAATTATTAAGTAATATTGAGAAAAGTTGTTCATTCCTACTCATCGTCATTTTCTTTTTCCAGGCTGTCATTAGGAGAGAGCCTCGAGGGTGTTAGGGGTTCCTTTGAAATTTGAACCATGTAAGCTGACGGCATTGAGTGTTACCTGGACATTGATTCTGTATGGACATTTCTGTCTTTGCATCATGAAAGAGAGTAATGACAACAATGTTTCATTCGCTTTTCATCTTCCTCGTTTGTTTTAACGATTATACTATATTAAAAATTAAAGGATAATAACTATTTTTTATAAAAAAATAAAATAACTATACATTAATAACTTTTTTTTAAAATATTTACTTTTTTTCTTAACCAAGCACGTAATAGGTGTGCATATTTATTTTATTAACGGGTGTTTTAAGTGTATTTTTTAAAAGTTACTATATATAATAATCAATGATGAAAAAATTAGATTGATCGGTTGAAAAGGTTCAATTACGAATCGAAGGTTTGCCAGTCCATTGATATATGTAAAATTAGGGGATGTTTGAATTGGCGTAAAACATGTTTAACCAACAAAGAAATTGAAAACTTTCAAAAAAACAAAAAAAGAAGAGGAAATTGAGAAAAAAATTATTTTTTTAATTTTTTTTAAAAATATTTTATAAATTATGAGATTTGAACTTTAAATCTTTTAAAAGTTTATATTTAAATCTCATATCATTAAGTCAAAATGCAAACTCTTAATAACTATTTACTATATTTATTGCTTACTTAACATCAAAAATGTTTTTTAATGTTTAATATTATTTTTAATTTAAATAGATCGATTTTAAGTGATCTAATTGATCAAACTGGTTAAACCAATAATTGAGAGGTCACGTCAGTTTAATCTTTAATCTAGCTTTTTTGATATTTATAGAAATATTTCCATTCAATGGATTAAAAAAATAATAAAATACTATTATAAATAATATAGTAACTAAACATAAAAAGTACCTAACTGGCATTAGTTAGCAAAGCCATTTTTCACCATCTATTAACGATTTCATTTCTGTCTGTTTGAGTACAGGCATTGCTTGTTTTCTCCTCTTTTCAGGACCCAATGTAGATGGGTGTGGGTTGGTTTTGTCTGATTGCTTTGGATTTTGATCGTAGCATTGAGTTGTTTTATTCAAACTTTTCAACAGTGCCTGGTCCCCTGGGCCATGTCCAGCGTATATCAAGGCATGACATAATGCTTTTTGATACAATAGACAATCCATGAGTTGGGTTGTAGTTAAAGAGAAATTATTTGATTCATACACATATGAGTGTATATATTAAAAGTTGAAAGGGGAGAGAAGGTTATCTAGTTTAGAATCAAGCATGTCGCAGGTTTTAGAGAGGACTAACAATATTACTTACAGATCATTTATTTAGTAGGAATACTAATGAGACTTGAATCCTAGAAAGATGCTAATAAATACTCAACCAGCTTAACACTATCATTGGTTGATTCAAATACTTTTACATATATTTAATAGCAGAAATCAAAATCAAACTTCAAATTCATGCTATCATCTGTGTTACTCAAACTTTAATAAATATCAAATACAGCTATATTATGTATTAATTGTTTTTCTTACATTTGAAGGCTGTCCCAAACCTTAACATAAACATTTATGATTAAGTCAAACGGCATGCTTGCTTTATTTATGTTTCTAATATTATACATATATATAAATTGCCATTAGGGTTACCAATTCATGATTACTTGATTTAATTGTGTGCTTGTGGACTAAGCTAGCTAAGTAGATTAAATTTTAGTTTAATCCCAATTTAAAAGGATTTTGTGCTTTGTGTCTTTATCAATTGCCATTAGAGCAACAACTTCTGTTAAATATTAGTAGGGGTGAGCATAAGTCGGTCTAAACCGACTTAACTGATGGAATTTGGTTAATTTGATTCGGTTAAATCGGTTTGATGGTTATATCAATTTTTTATGTTGGTTTATTTGATTAATTCGATCGGTTATCGGTTAGTAAAACTATTAAATGAATTAACCGAACTTTTAATGTTTAATATTTAATAATTATATATTTATATATATTAATAGCCCAATTAAACCTATTCCTAACCCAAATATATAACCATTAGCTCAAGATCCAATAAACCGATTTGACTGAACTAACCAACCAAACCGACCAAAATTTAGTCGGTTCGGTTAATTTGGTTATGGTTAAAAATGTCGATTGGTTCGGTCGGTTCCTCTAGCTAAGTCGGTTAATTCGATTTGAAAATTTTTTTTGATCTAACCGACTGAACCGATCAAATACTCAACCTTAAATATTAGTCATTATGTCATTGGTTTTTAGTTGACCCTAAAGAAATTAATTAATGTAATTAATTAAAGAACAAACCTAATTTTGACAATTGCCTCCACTGTTCATAAAAAGAATTAACAAATATTACCCCACTTATAATGGTTAACAATCAATTCAATTGCTAAAGTAATTTGACATTAGGATGAATTATGGTAATAAAGAAAATGCACGTGATAATTGCCTTCCAAAAAAACATGTTTCTCCAACTTCTTTTCAATGGAAGGGAAAAAAAGGAAGGTCCCAAATTCAAAGGACTTCCATTCTTTTCTTCCCTTGTCTTCTTCTAGATAGTGCCCTCAATCATTACCTCTCCACCTTCAATATTCACTTTTACTCTTACCTTTAATATATTTTTATTAAAAATTAATTTAATTAATTTACATAATTATTTTTTTTAAATCTTAAAATAATAGATTTCATTAAATCTATTTTATCGACAATAATTAAAGAATCTTTGTTTATTGTTTGAAAAAATAAATTACATTTAATATTTTTTTATAAAATTTTAAAAATATATATTAATTGACTTTTTTTCATATATATATATATAT
>JBBYHO010000006.1:5850681-5864269 GCA_038382025.1 Adansonia gregorii
AAATTTTAAAATAAAAATTTAATATTTATAATTTTTTTATTCTTAAATTCCACTCTCCCATAAAAAATAGTTTTATCCACCTTACCATTAATATTTTAAACACAATGTTCTTTTTTATTTTAAAAAAAAAACCTTCGCATCAGCAATGATTTTTTTAGTAAAAATAATAATCCCTATATATATATATAATAACATAATTATTTTTTAAGACAAATGATAAAATATCAGCCAAATATATAGCTACTGCATTGAAACGAACCATTCCATTAAAATAATAAAAGTTTTGTTTCTCTTTTTTTTTCTTTGAAAAAAAATTGGAAAAATTTTTACTTACAAATGTAATATTCATATTTACAAATTAAAAAAACCCCAATTGATTAAATTTTCTATCAATTGTTAGAATTAATAAATATTCAAATCGTTCGTTCAAAAAAGTTGATTCTTATTAACATTGCACATTCAAAATTGTTATTAAAGAAAAAACATAATAGCAAACTTTGATTTAATTCAACTAATTTTGCAATAAAATCATTTTTAAAGTAATATTTTCAATAAATATGAATTTGAAATTTTAATATTTTTAATTATTTCTTTTATCTCAAACTCTTAAAAAAAACACATACTTATTGCTTTTTTTTTGTTAATTAAAAACTGAAAATTATTAAAAAATAAATATTTAATTGGAACATTTTTTAAGGAAACAATGTGATTTTATTACAGACACTGTTGATGACAACCTGTATGTCTCTGAGTTTACGCTTTATTAAAATTACAGTAAATAAAAAAATAGATTTTTATTTATTAAAAAAAAAAAAAACAGATGAAAAGCTTGATTTTGATTTTCAAGCTGAAGAAAAAACAGTTTTTTCCCATTCCCATGGCTCCACCTGGACCGTCCGGTTCAACGGCCGGACAAATCATCAATGATTGGTTGCATCGAGCTCGTGCATTATCCACCTAACGTAGGGCCCAGATCAAGGCAGGGAAAGTAGGGTCCACCACATGCAATAATATATTAAGTTTATTTATTTGTAAAATGTGAAAAAAAGAAAAAAAGAATAAAGGCATTGATTTTCTACAGTCCAACGCAGCCGGCATTCATGGAGTAAGGATCAAATCAAACTCCTTATGCGTTAAGATTATTAAATATTTTAAATAAAATTTTATATGAACTTTTTCATTGTAAAAATCGTAGACCTTTAATTTTACAAAAAAATAAATAAATTTTAATATTTAATATATTAAATGCAAAGTTTTTTTTTTTTTTTAAACTTCGTGGGAATAAAAAGGGACAAATAAGTTTGAGATGAAAGGAGTACTGTATTTAAAATTTCTCATTATATTTTAAATTATAATAATTTTGGATTAAAGAGAATACATTGATGAAAAGTTGAAAACTAGATTTATTTGAAAATATAATAGCAAAATTAGATAAAATTTAAATATAGTGATATATCCAAATATTATATTATAATGTAATAATAAATCTAATTTTTACTTAGGAATATATATAATCTCTTAATCCTCAATTTTTAAGAGAGAAAAAAATAAAAAAGTAGTTGAAAAATTTTGAAAAAAATCTTATAATTTATTTTTTATCATTCTGATAACTGAATTGATATCCGATTAACTCGTAACTTCAACTTACGTATTTTTTTATTAATAGAATAGGTACAAAAACCTCACTTGTCACTTGTGTTAAATAAATAAAATTATATATTTTACTGCAATAAAAAAAATTATGCAATAACTTTTATTAAAATTAACACTCAACTTTTAATTTATATTTAAATAAATAATTAACTTTTAATTTGTATTTAAATATCTTCATATTTTTTATTAATAAATTTATATAAAATAAATAGACCTTTCAATGCACGGCTTGTGCATGAATTTTGATAATTTATTTAGACATATCTAAATTATTATTTAATAAATAAATTATTTAAATTTAATTATTAATATAAAAATAATATTTTAAATTTATATACTATTTAAAAAATAAATCGAACCTCCAAGCTTATCTGATTCAATCCTAATCAAAAAATTTTCATAAAATGACTGGGATCGATACATGAAACAATCGAAGGGTTTGGATATAGTAAAAACTTTGGAATAATTGAAGGACCTCTTAAATATTTTAACTTCAAACGGAACTCCTTACTTAGTAGGGCAATTTTGTAATTAAATGCTATATTGAGGTCTGGGGCTTATATTAGACTTTCAGGTCGGCAATGGTAATTGGGTAGAAGTAAAAAACCAATAAGCATTTTTTTTGTTTGACTAAAGTCACGGGTGTACTGTTTAAAGTTTTTGATTGAAGCCCTTCCTTGTCAAAGTACGGCCCACGCTCCTTTCAATGCTCGTGTTGGCACGAACAAAATTTTTTTATTATATTTTTTCTATTTATTCATTAATAGAGTGGGTTTTTATTTTTGCCACAGAAAAAAAAATGAAAAAGTGGGCCACTTAGTGTTGGAAAAAAAGTGCATTTAATCTCGTCTTCTCTAGAAAAAGGTCTTGAAAAGTCTCGATGGCAGGCCTAGGAGGTGGAAAATTTATATAGTTGCGAAAGAATCATTAATTGACGTGGCAACATCTTTTATTGTAGCTAATAAATATTAAATAGATGATTCGACAACTTTAATGAAAATATAATATAAAAATAATTTATTTAATATGTATAAAAATATATAATATATTTAAATATAATTAATATTATTAATATGATAATAATATGTTTAATGTATATATATTTTTATATTTAAAATTTTAATATATTTTATAAATAATTAGTATCAAAAAAAATATAAAATTATCAAATTTACTATAGAGTAGAACCATTTATGGGGTTGGTGGGCCAACAGGCCTGATACTTATTAGACTGGTTTGAATTAAAGGTTTTGTAATTTGAGCCAATATAATTTAGTCAATATTATTAAGTAATTAATAAAAATATTTTTATTTAAATTTAATTATAAATATTAATATAAAATTAATTTTTAAATTTCATTAAAGTAAAATATATTTATATTGACCGAGCTATTCCGACCACAAACACTTTTACTGTAAAGTAAGTCCAAGGGTGAGGAATGCACCCAAGTCTTCCCATTTTAATTTATTTTCTTAATTCGTAGCTGATATATTGAATTCCTTTTAATGCGATATTATTTACTCTCTTTTTTTTTTAATTTTCCAAATTGCACAAAGAAACAACTAATGATGACATATGCACAATTGCAATGGGCCAAGAAAGCAAAGGAATTAGTACTACCCTCTCGAATCAAGTTAATTTAAATTTTTAGTGGTAATTTAGTGGACGGTGGAATTAAAAAGAAATTTGGTTGAACAATGAAACAAGAAAACAATGGAGCCCGCAATTCCTTTATATTTGGATCTAAATTTTTTTATAAATTAAATCGGATTGAATTAGATTTTTATTAATATATTTAAATATTTAAATGATCAAAATTACATTTTAAGAAAACCGAATCTATAAGTTCAATGGCAAAACTGTTAATAAGTTCGATTAATAAAAATTTTATTTGTTTGAGATTGAATTTGATCTAATATGTTTAAATATATAATTGATAATATTGGATAAGATATAACATATAAAAAATAATTAAAATAAAATTAAAAAATAATATAAATATATTAAAATTTATATAATTAAATTATTAATATATTAAAATTTATATAAGTATACAATATTTTTAACATAATTATAATATATAAAAATACACTAGAGAATTACTAAAAAAATCCAATTTAGTATTTTATCAGAGCGTGAAAACATGTTTTTTGACAGCCGCGTGGAGCTGAATTTTCCTTATAGAAGGATCGACGAAATGCAGCTCTGAGGTTTTGAAACCCAGAAAGAGGAGAAGAAGAAAAAAATGGTTGCATTTTCTTTCCATTATAATCAGCGAGAAAGAAAAATAACGGTTGCAAATAGCCACGTGTCGCCTTAAACATCCACGTGTCTTGTTTCACTCATCTACTCCCATTGGATTCTCTCTCTCCTTCACGGAACTCTTCCTTGTTTGTTTCCTTAGCTCTGTTCTGTTTTGAGCCAAAGAAATATTCTCTCATCATTCTTCCCTCTCTCTCTCTCTCTCTCTCTCTCTCTCTCTCTTTGCCTCTCAAAGCTCGGGAATTTTACAGGTTTTCTTCTTCAAGAAATCCTCCCTATCCAGACAAGGAATAATTATCTTAAAAAAAAATTGTAATGGGGTTTCGACAATAACCAGAAGCTGAACTGAAGCAATAATGTTGCTATTTTCTTACAAGGGTACTTTTATTTTCTTTGTTATGTTCCTCTGTTTTGTCTTAAACTTAAACAGCGGAATCTTTGCAACGACAGAGTTCGATTTCGGGACGTTAACTCTCAGCAGCCTAAAACTTCTTGGTGATGCTCACTTAAACAATGGGAGCGTGAGTCTCACTCGCGACCTCCAAGTACCCGACTCCAGTGCCGGTAGAGCGTTATATTCGAAGCCGGTGAGATTCCGGCAACCAGGAACTCGTTCTCCTTGTAGCTTCTCAACCTTCTTCTCCTTCTCCATCACTAACCTTAACCCGTCCTCCATCGGCGGCGGTTTGGCGTTTGTCATTTCCCCAGATGGTGATTTCGTCGGCGCCGCCGGGGGCTCTTTGGGGCTCCTCGATGATAAAGGCCAGGCCTTGGGGTTCGTTGCTGTGGAATTCGACACTCTTATGGACGTAGAATTCAAAGACATTAACGGAAACCATGTTGGTTTGGATCTCAACAGCGTGGTTTCTACTCAAGTTGGTGACTTGGGAACTTTCGATATCGATCTAAAGAGCGGCAATCTCGTTAATTCATGGATCGAATACGATGCTTCATCAGGAGCTTTTAACATCTCCGTTTCCTATTCAAATTTGAAGCCTAACGAGCCCATGTTATCACTCAATCTAAATCTTGATGAATATGTTAACGATTTCATGTACGTAGGATTTTCAGGCTCAACCCAAGGAAGCACCGAGGTTCATAATATAGAATGGTGGAGTTTCAGCTCTTCTTTCGGGTCAAATTCAGGTTCTGGGTCTGGGTCGGGGTCACCATCTTTTCCGCCGCCTCCAACGACTAGTTTAATGAACCCTACAGCTAATTCTGTTAAATCGCCGCCACCTTCGTTGCCTCCTTCTGGCGCTGAATCGGTTCCGAGCACTCAACAGAAGAGTAGTAAGTCTTCTTCCTGTCATAACCAGCTTTGTAAGCAAGGTGCAGGGGCTGTTGCAGGGGTGGTGACTGCTGGGGCTTTCTTTTTAGCCTTATTTGCTGGGGCTCTAATTTGGGTTTATTCTAAAAAGTTCAAGCATGTGAACAAATCCCAGTCTTTTGCATCCGAGATCATCAAAACCCCAAAGGAATTCGGTTACAAAGAGCTGAAAGCAGCGACGAGATGCTTCAATGCCAACAGAATAATCGGTCACGGCGCATTTGGGACCGTCTATAAGGGCATTTTGTCGGACAATGGCAACATTGTGGCTGTGAAGAGATGTAGTCATAGTAGTCAAGGGAAGAACGAGTTTTTATCAGAGTTGTCGATAATTGGGACTCTTAGGCATCGAAATCTTGTAAGGTTGCAAGGATGGTGCCACGAGAAAGGTGAAATTTTATTAGTATACGATTTAATGCCTAATGGGAGTCTTGATAAAGCATTGTACGAAGCCCGAACGCCCTTGCCGTGGGCTCACAGGCAGAAAATTTTGTTAGGGGTTGCCTCAGCTTTGGCCTATTTGCATCAAGAGTGTGATCATCAGGTTATACATAGAGATGTTAAGACCAGCAATATAATGCTGGATGAAGGTTTCAATGCGAAGCTAGGAGATTTTGGTTTAGCAAGGCAAGTCGAGCATGATAAATCGCCCGATGCCACTGTGGCTGCTGGCACAATGGGGTATTTGGCACCTGAATACCTTCTGACAGGTAGAGCAACTGATAAAACTGACGTCTTCAGCTACGGCGCTGTGGTTCTAGAAGTGGCTAGCGGAAGACGACCGATCGAGAGAGATGCTAATCCGGCAGCGAAAGTCGGTTTGAGTGGCAATTTGGTGGAATGGGTTTGGAATTTGCATAGAGAAGGGAGATTGTTAACGGCAGCTGATGCCAGGCTCGAAGGTCAATTCGATGAGGCTGAGATGAGGAGGGTGCTGTTGGTTGGGTTAGCTTGTTCGCATCCTGACCCACTGGCTAGACCTACAATGAGATGTGTGATCCAGATGCTGGTGGGTGAAGCTGAGGTTCCTATAGTTCCAAGAGCCAAACCTGCAATGAGTTTCAGCACTTCACATCTATTACTGAGCTTGCAGGACAGTGTATCTGACTGCAACGGCATGATTACCATCTCCACTCCCTCATCAGAAAATAGCTACATTGGTCCTGACATCGTATGATAAAATAAACAAAATCAAAGGTCAGGGATTCGTCAATCAATTTTTTTTTTCATTTGTCATATATATTATTATTCATTTGTTCATTATTACTTATGTATGACACAATAACAGGTAATTTAGTGCTTAAAATAAATAATATGTATTTAAAATTTAAAATTTAAAATTTAAAATTTAGTTTTGGATTATGGCTTCTTTGTATTGAAAAAGTTTAGCGTATGAAGTGTGGGGGCTGCCTGACAGTCGTTCCCGTTGTGGAAGGTTGGGTGCTTGCTTTCACAAGCAATCCCCATTTGTCAAAAAGCAGACGCAATTAGCTTGAGTGGAGGCTTGGTAAAGTATAGTATGAAAAAGGGGACATAGTTAATAATTAATTTTTGACGTTTAAGTGTTGGACATCTTTCATGGTACAAGACTTTAATTAAATGAATTTTTTAAATAAACTTCTTATAGTTATTATTATTATTATTATTAAAAATCGCTACATACAAATTAAAAAAGAAATCAAATTAATATATTGGAAATTTTAAGGCATGTTTGTCAACATCCAAGGCAGACATGAAAATAAAAAAAATGATTTTACTTGTTTAATTTTCTAACGGCTTTTGTACTAAGAAAATAATTATTTAAGCGATTGCATGGATGGTTGTTGGAAAGAAAGGTATGAAATAAAGTCTCATTTAATCTTTTTACTTCTCACTAACTTTGCTTTTAAGTCTTTATTTAGACGCTTTGTCTCTTTTATATCTTTTTTTCAAAAGCCTGAAAGAATTTGCGTCTCAAAGTGGGATTAAGCTGGCTTTTTCCCCACTAAGATAACACACTCTCCTTATCCTTAACACTAACATCAATGATCAAAGGTTGAAAAACACTTCGTTTGAGTTTGGATCTTCGATCAATGTTATTCATATTCGATTTGAGTATTTGATATAAATATATATAATTTTTTAAATATATTTAAATAATTATATTTTTATATTTATATTCGAATATATTTTAATATAAATATTTAAAAAAATTAAATGATATAACTTTTAATACATACCAAATAAACAAGTTATAAGGTGTTGTGCATTAGTTTTTTAATTTTTTATTTATTACTTTTCAAATGAGTTATTATCATCACCGTCTATATGTGTAGGCTTTACCCATAAATTATAAGAGTTATATTTATAAATTAAAATTAAAATTATATTAAATAATAATAAATTAAAAAACGAATACAATCGAGTGAAGCCTGACCCAAACAAATAGGAGTCATTGAAAAAAGGGTCATAAACAGCTTATTTGCTTCGTTTGATGTCCTTTTTTTTTCGGTGGGAATCAACAATTCTGTGGTAGGGACCTCAAAGGGATGAAAGAGAGGCAAGGGAATGCCGCAAGTGGGATCTCACAAACCCCACTGTTACTATGCCCATTTCTTTTCCCTACCACGGAACTGTTGATCCCAGCAGAAAAAAGACATCTGAAAATGCTTAATGTCACCGTACGCAGTACACAATTTACACTAGAAAAAAAAAATCTAATACACAAACATCACTTTCTGAAAATGCTTAATGGCAATTTTTTCACTGTTTATCAAAACTTATGACGTTTATATATAGAGGCTTAGAGTGTTAATCATTCGGTTTTAATTAAATTAATTTAATTTAATTTAATTTGATTAGTTAATTATAAAAAAGATTCGATTTCATCATTGATTAATTAAGTTAAAATAATTTAATTATTCGAAATATATATAATACGATATTAATTTTAATCTTTAATAGATGTTTTAAGTTTTTTATTTTTTTAGATGCATATTTTATTTATATTTGATATTTGATATTTGAATATTTGTACAATAATAATATTCATGCAAATTATAAAAGATTAAAAATTTTTAATTTTAAAATATATTTTTAATTTTTTAATATAAAATAATTAAATTTTAATTAATTCAATTAATAAACTGAATTAATTTAAATAACTTTGCCTCCAAATTTCATGATAGCTTACAGTTAAATACGACTATATATATAATATATATAAAATTATTAAAATATAATATTAAAATTTATATAAATATAAAATATTTTAAATATATTATAATATAATAAAATATATGAATTGTTAAATGATGTGCCGTATTAGATCCAGCGAGGCCCGTCCGCTTGTACCTTATTTTCCTGTACACTTAGATTGGACTTCACAATTCCTTGTTTCTTCCATTCAAATGAATGAAATTGAAAAAGAACAGCCTTGCCTCTTTTCGCGATTTTATTACAACTTCCGTGCATTTGCCTGGAAGATAGTTGTAATGTATTTTTGCCGACGTCCAATGGGTCCTACTCAGACATTAAAAATGAAAAACAGCCACCACCAATCTCTGACTGCCCCTGACCAGCTCTATATTTTATGATGTATAATTAAAATGTGGTCTTGACGCCGACAGTTTATGCGTGGTTTTTTATCAGGTTTTAATTAACTCAGAATCTTGTCGGCTTCATTAATCGAGCATTTTCTTTAGTCCTGAAAATTGCAGAACTAAGCCACGAACCCAGTTCACTTCTATCAGTTCTCAGTAGTTATCTCCAGGCAAGTAGTTCTCGGCTTTGGTTACGAGTCAGACTTCTCCATAAGCCGGGGTCACATAGGTTTGGCTCTTCAAAATGGGATATAAAATTTTTGTGAATTTAAATTAATTCGACTAAGATTGAAATCATTTACAGGTTTAGATTCGGGCTTTACTTCAAGCTTTCACATATTTAATCTCGTAATAGTAATTACGTGAATTTATTAAATTAAAATTGCGAGTAAAATATAACTCGAGTTTGTCATGCATGGGGACTATCTCATAGAACTTCAACTTCTTTTTTTTATAAATGTAATTTCGCAAGAGTAATTATTTGAATTTATTAAATTAAAACTTCGAGTAAAGTATAACTCGAGTTTGTCATGCAGAGGGACTATCTCTTAGCACTTCAACTTCTTTTTTTTTTTTTCATAGCAAAGTAGTGAGATTCCTGTCTAGTTTCTCCATAATCACTGATTATTGCGAAAAAGATTGGTATAAAGGGGGATCAAAGTTAAGATTGAAGAACATAATCCATTGCGGCAATTTTCGACTAATCTTTTTATTTATTTTAATTGGTTTAAAACAATGGTGGGCTTGGATGTTTCTTTCTACTTTACACCAAACAGACTCAGACATCTCTACCCACAGGATTTTTCATTTCGATGTTAACCCACATGGATTAAGAATTTCTTAATATCATATACATATATATATATGTGTGCATATATGTGTGCATATATACATATACATATACATATATTGCAATTGAAAGTGACAACAGCTTAGCTAGTTCGAGTTCCTATCTGGTGAAATTTTCTAAGATATATCCTCAACTCTCTTTCAATGTTCCCGCAAATTTGGTAATTGATGTGCTCCAAGTTGTTTAAATTGTAATTTTCTTATCATATTTGCAACAAAATATTTTGTTTGTGTTCATCAATTAAATCGCAGATATCTAATATATTTATATCTAATAAATTTTTTCGAAGTGGTAGTGAAAAGTATAACTTGTAGGCATCTTTTCAGTTTGCAATTAAACATCCATTAATCACTCAAATTTTTTTATATTAAATAATTTTATTTTTATGAAATTCAAGAGAAATTAATATAATAATTATATATTTTTTTTCTTTTCATTTTGGAAACCTTAAGCCTTTTTTTTTTTTTAAATTAGATTTCAATGTTTATTATATACAGGTGATTGATGTCAATCCATGACCATAGGTTAAATTTTGGGCTTTGGTCTGATCTTACCGAATCAAGTTAGATTAGATCCAGATAATAAATTTTTTATTTAAATTTTGTTTGAAAAAAATAATTTTTTATTAGTAAAATATTAATTTGAATTAGATCAAATTAAATCTTAAATAACATACTCAAATTTCAATTGATATTAGATTATATGTATTTAATCAAACTGATAATTTAACTTTTATATATAAATCTAATCGAAATACAATAGACATTTATTTGGCAACACTCAAAAAAAGAGAATATTATAAACTCTACTTATAGAGAATGAGATGGCGTACGTATGACTTAGTCAAATGTTTATTAATATATTCAACTAGACACGGTGGAATTGTTTATAAATAAAATAAATATATTTATAAGATGGGTTTTAAGCTTAGATTTAAAGCCCAAACCTCAGTTGGATCTACTGGCCTTGCAAAATTGGGTTTCAACTTAATAACCTGAAAGCTGAAACTTGTTTTTCTGTTTTTCATCTTTTTTCAATTCCACTTCAGTCCAAATTCGTAACAAATTTTTAATCATATCGTATCACGTTTTATCCGTTATGTAATCTCGAGACATTTTTTTATTTTTTTATCTTGAGAATTTTAATCAATATGTTCACAATCACAATGAAACGTAACACTTGAAACTACGATTTAAGACTATGATTCGGATTTTGCGCTGTTTAGGAGCTGCCGAGTTTGAGTTCCGTGGATACAAGAAAATTCCAGCTAAAAAAGGAATTTCCAATTAGGTACACTCCCAAGTCAGGCAAACAATGATTTGTGAAGGTTCAGGAGCCGGTTCGACTTTTTCAACATTGCTGCCATATAACATGCAAGAGGCCATGCTACGGAGCTATGTTATTTAGATTTAGAGTTAAGATTAGTATTAGATGTAGGTATAAATTTGATGGATGAATTATTTTTTTTTAATTTTTTCGTATATTTAAAATATCTTATCCACATCAATATTCGAATGTATATCACACACAAGTATTAAACACAAATATTTGAAAAAAATAAAGATTTTTGGAGCTTATTTAACTATTTTTTTATAACTTTTAAAATTTTAAGATGAACAAATCTACCATTTTAATGAAATATGAAATGCAATATTTGGATGAATTTATCAAAAGAGCATTAATTTGGAGGGAATGAGTTGGCCCAAATCCTTTATTCGGTTTCTCTTAAATACCTAAAAGTTAGATATATGTTAATTTCGAGCATAACAAAACCAGCAAAGCCGACCATGCTTATATTTATGGCACACGCATTGTGAAAGACCATTGATGAATGGTCCATTAATTGTAAGGAAAAAGAAAAACAAATAATATATCCAATAATTCATAAAATAAAATAATAATTAAAGTAGATCCAACAATTTTCTTTTTTTTATTTATAAACATTTAAGTTCTAAAATTGAGATTAAGAAGATGATACGTATCATTAAAATATAATAAAAATTACGTAAACAATAAGACATTTTTAACTTGCTTTTAGGTTAAAAAATTTCCCCGACTAGGTTCGCTATCAAGTGTCCTTAAGACCTCTAAAATTAACTGATTATAGAATAATATTACATTAAATATGATAATTATTAACTCTATTTATCATTTTTAATATTTTAGACATACATACAACAACTTTAAAAAATGTTTATAAAACACTTATTAGCAAAATCTTAAATATAATCATGAATTGACAAAAGTCAAAAAGAAAAATCATTTGACTAATATATGATTGAAAACAAGATTTTTTATTTTTTTTGGTGGGAGCAAAGGTCTAATTTATAGCTAAAATCAGGAGATCTTTGTTTCTTTCCCATTCCCTTAAGTAATCTCAGATCTTACAAGTGAAAAGAAGTATAGGCCTTTGAAATTTGCCAAAGGAAAACTTGGTAGAATTCAAAGTGTTTTTTTTTTAAAAAAAAAAGGAAAGAGAGATAGGAATATATCAAATTATAAAATAATTATATTTAATTACTCAAATTCTAAACATATCCATAAACAAAATCACACCATCAATAATTTTTTTTTTTTTTTTACAAATTAGGGTTTGATGATTACAAATTTAAAAGCTAAGTTAATAATTTCTCAATTTCAAACATAATCTTCACATCTAGAAGAGAAATATAGCTAACAAATAGCTACAAACTTGTATAAAACTTTAACATTGAAAGAGAGTTCCAAAACCCTTCATCTTCTTCTTCCTCTTCAATTCAGCCATGAATTTTCTTGGACTGCAAAACAAAAACAGATAAAAGAAAATTGCTTGTTTTCAAGGATCTCAAATTGGGTAATTTAGCTAAAGTTTGTTGATGTAATTTGTTCATTAATCAACAATGGAAAATTACTTACATTTCTTCCTATATTACCACCTCCACCTCCACCTCCACCGCCACCCTTTAAGGCCTTGGAGGATTTGTGAGGTGGCGAAACATCGGTTTCCCGATGAACCCAATGCCGGCGGCCATGAGAATGATCCGGCGGAGGGATCGAAGAGTGTGTCTCCGGACCTCTATAATCAATCTCATAAACATCCAAGCTCCCTTTGTCAAAAAAAAAAAAACACCAAATTAATTGAAAGTTCCGAAACAAAAAGAACGAATTTTAACTACAAAACAACGTCCGAACCTGTTGAAAAATAAGGCCTGGAAAGTAGGAGAAGAAGCAGCAAAATAATGGAGATGGGTCCCGACTTGATGACAACTAACTCCATGGAAACTTGTTAGCTTGTAAAACACCAAAAAATAAGTTTTCATTTGAGAAGATGCCTAAGGGCCTTTATAAAGGAAAGATGCGGCAGCCATTTTGCGGGTTTCACCCACTTAAAATTAATAATTTATATATTCGTATTTATTTTAATATTTTAATAATTTATATTATATAAATTTTAATTTATATATTAATTTATTTATATTATATTTTTTTTCAGATCGTATTGAAACAATCACCATCCACACAGCAATAAGCTGTGAAGGATCGACGTAGATGTGTTGCGTTGGGGCATTTATGAAGCATAACTAAAACCATTCACCTAAAACATTTTAGTTTTATTTTTAAGATTTAGATGCATTTTTTTCACTCTTAATTTATTTAATTTTACTTATATCATTCGTTTTTTTTTGTTTAATTATATATACATGTGTATATGTAGAGCCATGAGTGGGACAGCTGCATGTGTACATTATTATTGAATGTCCTAATGAGAGACATTGACATGCCATGCCATGCCATTGGGCTCTCTAGTTGGCTGGATTTCACCATTCTTCACCACCTACTCTTTTTGTTTTTGTTTCCTTGCTTATATGTAATAATCCAATTTCGATTCATATTTTTTTTGTGGTAACGCTAATTAATATTAAGCAAGTTCC
>JBBYHO010000006.1:5864369-5876255 GCA_038382025.1 Adansonia gregorii
AAAAAAAAAGAATTTAAAAAAGGTTTGGAGTTTTTTTTGGGTTTTTTAGGCTCCATTTAGTATTGTTGTTGCCATAGTTTTTTTATGTTAAAAACTGTTTTTCATATCAAACACAATACTAAACAGTTCATGAATGAGGTATTCAACTCCATTGATGAATTGAAAAAGAAATCTTTATCGGTTCTACCTCCTATTTTTGTTGAACTATATGCATCAAAAGGTGCCTGTACGACTGTTAAGGGATACAATTTTATCCTAATCAATCGACTTTATCGAGAAAGATTACTTTTTTTAGGCCACGAGGTTGATAGCGAGATCTCCCTTCAACCCTTTGAGCGAAATGCAGCAAAAGGAAGGAAAATCCATGGACCAACCCCATTGTCTCCACCCCATAGGAAACTACGAGATCACCCTAAGGATGCCTTTGGTATTCAGGGGTCGCAGACCGACCCCATTTCCACTTTTTGTAAGCGAGCCCGAGCTTTTTCCAGCTGTTCAATAGGCCCCCCGTAGTTCTTCTGAATTTCAAATTGTATTCAAGATCCTCTCTTTTCGATTATCTAATAAATCATTTAATGAAAGTAGATTCTCTTTACATTCATTTTTTATACTTCAAAAATTCCATGATCCCTTCTCGAAATATTTTTACTTTTACGTTTAAAATTATAATTTGACAGTCCAAACAAAAATGCCAGGAAAATGGGGCTTTTGTAGTTTAAAAATTGGCTTTTGGATGAAATGACCTTATTATTCTTACATCTCTAAACCTTTTTTATTTTAAGCATATCTTTTTTTTTTTCGATATTTGAACTCTTCAAAGTACTTTTTCATAATAATATCAAATACTTAAAAATTCTTAAATCATATTTTTACCATAATTTTTAAGCATACTTTTTTTAACTTAAGCTTTTTTTAATCCGAGTTTTTTTCATTAGCAATACTAAACTAAGCTTTAGTACTAAACTAAGCTTTACTTGTTTAAAGTACTTATGTGAAAGCCTGTTTTATTAGTTAAAGTACATTAAATTATAAAAAATATTATTTTATATCAATATTGATATATTTATGATTAAATTTAAATAAAAATATTTTTATTAATTAAATATTAATTTAAATTAGAATTGATCAATTTAAATTATAAAATTTTTATCTTAAATTTTACTCAATTTAAATTAACCTTATCAAATCAAACAAATTTGAAATTGTGATTGATATATTTAACTTAGTGGTGCTAGGCTTTTCTCTTTTTTTATATGTATTAAAAATATATTGGAAATCTACCATTTGACCAAGTAAAAATTATACCTCAATCACTATAATTAAATAATTGAATATAATAAATATATAATTTGTCAGTATTTTTAAAGAGGAGTTAGTCTGAGCAGTCAACATATCAAGACAATATTTTCATTTTTCTTTAAGATATATATATATATATATGTATATGTACGTATACCATACATATTTTCCTACAAAAAATAAAATGTGAGATCGTTTTCAAGGCGATTATTATTTGGTCTAAATTTTCAAGGCATTAAATGGATGGATATGTTTGAACTTTGAAACTGGGAAGGGATAGCTATACTTTTTATATTTATGATAAATACCGATAAAATATTAATTAATTATTAACACATAAATATAAATATAAATATAAATATTAATTTAATTTAATTAATATATAATTATTTTAAAAAATATTATTGAAAAAGTTTGCAGAATTTATATATATATTTTTATAAAAATATTAATATGTCAGTTAATTTATGCAATTGTCATTTACCCAAGGAAAAGCTGCCAGTGAAGAAGGATAAGGAGCTGCCTGCTGTGACATCATGTCCAATTAGGCTATTATGCATTTTGGTCAACAAAACAAGCGCAAGAAAACAGAGTTGGTTGATTAGGAAAAAAAAAAAAATTTAGAATAAACCCATTTCATCCAACTATTTTGAAGAAAAAAATGAAAATAAAAAGCTGGTTGATTACATTTTTAATTATAATTTTAGAATAGAAAGAAAAAGAAAAGAGTGGGTTCATTGTTAATGGTCCCTGTTTGTTTCCTCTTCAAAATTACATGTCCCTACGATTTTCTTTTAATGATTGTGAAGTAATATTAAATTAAATAATATTTGATATAATTATTTTAAAATATAATTTAATATGAATATATAAATTTATTAATATATTAAAATTAATATAAATATAAAATATTATATAATAATAATAATAATATGATAAAATATATTAATAACATAAATATGACCGCGAAGAAATGTGAAACAGCTAAGCCATGGCTGGACCAGGATTGGATGGGAGTGGACAGTGGAGTGGGTATATTAATTTGACAAGGCCAATTGTATGATACTACGATGTAATTACCTGCATCCTTTTAAACTTAAAGTTGTTGGATCCCCATTTCCCAATGCCCCAATCCTTAACAGATGGCAACATGAATCTTTCATCTGAAACCTGTCTTGGAAAACTTCTTTATCTGACATTATAATAATTATATATTATTATATTGTCCCTGAATTTTTTTCCATCCTGTAATTATTGTTCATGATCATTTCCAGATCAGTGTTGAAACTTGGCAAAAAAAATGCAGTAAATAGTGTCTCATCAGTTTTGGAGGTTTTAAGGTTGACATGGAATTTCTATTGAACAAGATAATCGCTCAGAAGATGGTCAAGCTCACATCACCTTGAACAAAAAGTTATCCAGAGTCATGGCAGATCATTAAATTATCTTATACTCGGATCATATTATTAATTTTGAATTCTACAGAATGCACTTATTTGGTTGCAAAGGGTGTTAAACAAAAAGTTATCCAGAGCCATGGCAGATCATTAAATTATCTTATACTCGCATTATATTTGTATTAGTAATTTCAAATTCTACAGAAAGCATGTGTTTGGTTGCAAAGGGTGTTGAAACTCTGATGCCATCAGGCACCAAAATCTGCCTTCAGTCAGGAATTTGGGGGCCATAATTTACGCTGTAGCCTAATATTTGGCTAATCAATCGTATGCCAAAAACTAATGATTCTGATGTTTTAGAAGGTTTCCATTGAAATTTTGAGGTATAATTTAGCGAAGGAATGTCGAGCTAAATAGCCTATAAAGCTGAGCTAAGGCACTCAACAAAGAACAATCCCAAGCTTAAATGAAGCCTTCCTCAGCTCAGTCAAGCATTCAAATAATAGATTCTTAGCTTTGGCGGTGACGATAGAATAGAATAACAGTAAATTTATAAGGCTACGAAAGGCTTGGATAGATTTGATAATTTTGAGCATAACAACAACACGACATAAAAAATATGATTAGAACACGGAAAAATCATTTTAGAAGTAGAAAATCTCCACCCCAAGTTTCTTTTTTGAAAGTCAAACAGCAAATTATTGCAAATCTTTCATTAGATGCAAGTTAGCACCTGTTAAACCAAATGATTGTAATCAAAGAGTAGTATTGTTCTTATGTATGATATTTCTTTCATTGTGGTATGACAACAAGAAACAATAGCACGTTCTTAACTAACATACGACATCCTTAACACCAATGCTCCGATCGGGCTTCTCATGCGGTAGCAGGACATGATCTGCAAAGCATTTTATCTTGAAGTTGAGGTGCAGATGCTAAACCTGCAAAATGAAAGCAAAGCATTTTATCGACAACGATATATCAATTCTTCATTTTTGTATTAGAGACACTGAATAGAACTGATCAAAAACAGCACAAACTTTGACATCGAAACTCATTGTGATGGAAAATTCTATATATGATACTTGAAATATATTTTTCCAGAGAAGCAGCTCTATATTAAGCACAAATCAAGTGGTTCTTACGTTTCTAATGAGCAGAAGACGTTTGAAGATAAACTTTGCATATGTTGCGAATCATGCTCAAAGGTGACAATCCTCCACGTCCGCATAGTTACAGATTTCAAAATCCCAGAACCTAGCCAACTATACAGGCCATTTTGCTACCATACCCAATGTCATGCTCCTGTAACAAATTTTAAACCCGAAATTTCTTCTCAGAACCAAAGTCCATTCCCTGTTACCGTGTTTTATTGGTAACTCAACATATAAAAAATTCCACCTTTCCTATAGGGCACTAATTGATTTATTTCACGCACTGAAACTATTAGTTGTCTGTTAAAGTAATCCTTCTAACCATAACCTGTCAAAATAAGTATAACCATTCCGCGTTCTTCTTCTTTCTCCGTCCTTCTAAAGATCATACTCCTCATGTGAGCACACCATAGTTACCGAAAAAGACACTTGTTAAAGTGAATAAAGGACATCCTAAAAGCTTTCTTTAGAAAACCACAATAGTTTATTTAGAAACGATTAACAGATTGCTTCTACACCAGTTTTTCACTAATAATTGTAAGCTAACAAACCAATTTTGAAGTCAAACACCTTTCAACAACGACAGAAACTCGGTGTTGGGTACTCATGCTCAGATTTCAACAAACAGTCGTTGGATTGACATTTCATTAGATGTAAGGGATTGATTAGAATCTACTAAGAAATGAACTTAAAAGAATAGAGCAGGATCACTGACAACATCTGATGATCTACGATGACATGGTTTAGTTTTTACTACAAGGAGTGTCTAAGAATCACAAAATGGGGTTTTAATGCATTTTTATATTCTTGTGAAGAAGGGAATTAATTCTACATGACACAAAGGAGTGAATCACTCTATAATGCAGGATCAATAAAACAAATCAGCAACGTGCTTATCCATGTTATAATTGAATGCCTAAAAGATTGAAGGAAAATTTCCACATGTATACAAATGAGCTTTTATATAAATTCAACATAACACAGGAGAAACCATAGAATTGAAAACAACATAGTCGTTAGTTACATGATTCAAAATCACATCTCAAAATGTCAGATAGTTGATCGTTAAATTTGTGAAACTGTATCCCTACCTTACTAAAATGTGTTAAAAACAGCCAGACTTAACATTATTTATGGAAAAAATTATCAAAGATATACAACAGAAAAGTCGGAACAATCACCAAATAAGATTTCAATTCTCAAAATGCAATGAAAGATTGAACATAAAACTGAAAAGAATGACAAATTTATTCCATACCTGATGAGTTTCCTATTACTCAACTGCTCTTGGTAGCCATGGCTTTCCTGGCAGCCATACTTTTCCTAGCAGCCCTTGCATTATCATACTCAAACTTCAACACATCTGATATATGAGAGGTATCCTTAACATAAAAAAACCTCCCAAAGGCACTCTCTTCAATCACAGGGAAATAACAGAAAAGCTTAGAATTCACCAGCCAAAACCAAACCCAACCGAGAAAAATCCCCAAAGAAGCACCAGCAAATACCTGAGCCACGGTATGGTAGCCCAAATAAACCCTGGAATACATAGTCAAAACAGCCAAAGACCAGGGTAAAAACAAAGCAGCCCACTTGCTTCTAATCTGCCAAATCCCACCAATCCCTTTACAAGTCAAAAGGGTGAAATAAACAGCAAAAAAGAACATATATTGAGAGTGACTCGAAGGCCAACCATGAGAATCACACATTTCTAAAAGTGCGCAGGTATCGGGCCTGGCTTGTTGAACAGATTTCTTGATGAGTTCATTAATGAACTGAGATATTACTAAGCCCAGTGCAAAGAACATCCCTTGAAGCTCTCTACGAAAGATGAAATGAGAAACAAAGCCACCAAGGGAAATGAAAACAGGAACTAAGGAAACCCAGGCTAAGAAATGGCCTAGCCGGTCACCTCTTTGGTACCTTACATGAGTTAAACTCACGGCTTTTAATGGATTATATGTTGCCATGGTGGGAAATTCGATCTGGGTTTTTGAAGAAGTTAAAGATCAAGACTAGTTTCAAGTGGGATCTATTATGGGAGACACAGATTTAAAAACTGGTGTTCCGGTGTTTGTTTCTGGGGACACTGCCGATAAATAAAACCAAAAGCGAGAAAGTCCAAGGAAGCAAGTAGGAAGGAAGAACAACCACTAAGTTGGCTACACGTGGGAATAAAGGACCTCACACGTTTAAAGGGTACCGAAGTTTGTATTTTCGTGTTTCCTTCTTCCTATTTTAATCTAATATATTAAACACATGAAAAAATGTTAACTAATGTATAATTAATGTTTTTTTTAAAACTTTAAATACAATTTTTTTAACAATAATAAAAAAAGTAGTTTTTAACTGATAAGTATCACTTAATTGGATCCTAAAGATATTTCTCGATAACTCGTTAAGATTAACTTGATTAAATTTTTTTATTTAAAAAATTATAATTTAAAAATAAAAAAATTATAAATATTATGATTCGATCTAAATTTATCGGATCTCATTAAGTCTCAAACTTATTCACTTGAATTAATTAATTACGTAATTAAAAATAAAGTTTGGTTAATATCATTTTTGATAATTTTTTAATATTAATTAATATACTATTTAATAAAATGATATCAAAATGCAATAATTAATAATTCTTTTCATGATTTTTATTACATTTGCTAAAAATATTATTTTATATAATAAAATTTTAAAAAAATTATTCTTAAGATATTCATCAATAAAATATTTCGATAAAAATTTAAAAAAATTAAAATATATTTAAAAATAATAAAACTTATATAATACTTAATTTTTGTCTCCCACTTAAAAATGTAGACATTATTAAGAACTCAAGGGCTAACATTTCAATTGGCGGAAAACAGCAAGCAATCAATCAAAGGCGGCGAAGTTTGGCGCTTCGGCGAAACCCCAAAAAGGACGAAAGAAAAAGAAAATTAGATTACTCTCTGTAATTTCAGACAAAAGAAATGGCCGATGACTCCCCTGCTTCCCATCGAAGAGAACCCATCAAATCATCTGGTTCGTGATCTCTCTTTTCGTTTCTAGGTTTTCCTTAACATGATTACGTTCCCATTTTAATCTGGGGGCTGTTCTTTGTTTCTTTTTTAGTTGGGAATGTAGCGGCCCAACGGAGGCGGCAGAATGCGGTAACGTTGGGGAAAGAGAGGAGAGAATCGTTGGTTAGAGCGAAACGGTTTTGTAGAGTGGGAGCCACCGGTGGCGGAGATGTTCCCGTCGAAGAGAACGATATGATAACTGAAGAAGAAGAGCTTGTTTTAGAAGCCCAAACTTCTTCAGCTGTCGACAACTTAAAATCCGCCCTCGCTTATCAGTATGTTTATCAGTAGTTTGATCCTCATGTTACATTTATAAATACTATTTAATTAGGTTATCTTTAAACCATATGTGGGTTTTTAGTAGTTTAATCCTAATATTACATTTATAAATACTGTTTAATTTGTTCAAACTATATTTGGGTTATAGTAATATGCGAAATCATGAATCAATTATATAGGGGAAAAGGTGCAATGCAGAAGAGGGTAAATGCACTTCGTGAGCTAAGGCGGTTATTGTCGAAATCGGAGTTCCCTCCGGTTGAAGCTGCTCTTAAAGCTGGAGCAATCCCCTTGCTTGTGCAGTGTCTTTCGTTTGGTTCTCCAGATGAACAGGTTCAAGGAATTTGAATTTTTTTTCCTCAACACTTTAAAGCTGCTAATAGTTGTCTATGATTGTACAATGTTTATGTAGTCACGCTGCGAATGTTTTGTTTTATTGCTTCAAACTTGGATGGATTTGTGTTTTACCAATGTTTCGAGTTCTTGAACTGAGTGTTCCTGATTTAATTTTTATGTTTTGTACGTTGTATTGCAGTTGCTTGAGGCAGCTTGGTGTCTTACAAACATTGCAGCAGGAAAGCCAGAAGAAACAAAAGCCCTGTTGCCAGCGTTACCGTTGCTCATTGCTCACTTGGGAGGTTTGTGGTTATGTTATGACATCTAGTCTTCTTTGTCCGGTAGTTGAAACCCTGAAATATCATTTTTTGCAGCATTGGAACTAATAGTTTTCAAAAAATCTCTGATGTATTTGCTGTGTTTTTTTTCCCCTGTCAACTATTTATGTTTCTAGAAATCGTGCTGTTTGCAGCTGAAAGTTTGTCCAATTTTTTCCTCATTTTGCAGAAAAGAGTTCCTTGCCTGTTGCTGAGCAGTGTGCATGGGCATTAGGAAATGTTGCCGGTGAAGGGGAGGAGTTGCGAAATGTTTTGCTATCTCAAGGGGCTCTGCCACCTCTTGCAAGAATGATGTTGCCAAATAAGGGTTCAACTGTGAGAACAGCTGCTTGGGCGTTGTCGAACCTTATCAAGGTTTTGAACCTTTTCCTGTAAATCTCTTTTGTGTGTATCACTTATGTAGTAGGGATTGTAGTTCGCTGTGTTTATGTGTATTTGTGTTTAAACTTTCTTTTACAACATACTTTTTGCTTGGACTCAGGGACCTGATCCTAAAGCTGCAACAGAGCTCATCAAAGTTGTTGGAGTACCTGATGCAATTCTTCGGCACTTACGAAAATCGTAAGTGCATATGTCAAATTAAATATGTTTAGTTCTGTTGAAATATACAAAAGTTCGGACGCACTTAAAAATTGCTTCTCAAATCTAGGGACGAGGAGCTGGCCACTGAAGTAGCATGGGTGGTGGTGTATCTCTCAGCCCTTTCCGATTTCGCTACTAGTGTTCTGGTGAAGGGTGATGTCCTTCCACTTCTTGTGGAAAGATTGGCAATATCAAATAGTTTGCAACTGCTCATCCCGGTAACATACGAAATGAGTCATGCTTTTGCTCTGTCACTAGTTTATGCCTATATGCTTCTCCACTACATCATACTTTTGTTTCTAAATGGCTGGTGATTCGGAATGAAAGAAAGCTTTCTGAGCTTGAGTTAGTGCAAATCTTCTTTGTAGCATTCTCTCAAGCAGCATTCATTTGGTTCTTACCCTGCATTGTTCATGGATTCACATGCACTTAATATGTTTTCAAGAGCATTTCTTTTTTACTATCTGATTCTTATAACAAATAACAAGTAATTTTTCATTTAGGTGCTGAGAAGTTTAGGCAATCTAGTGGCTGGTGATTCGTATACAACTTCCACTGTTCTTGTCCCTGGGCATGAAATCACATGTTAGTTGATATCCTGCTTCCTAGAGATGATATATTGCAGTTGTTATCTTATTATATGCATAAAAGATTGATGACCTTAATTGCCTTTTTCAGATGATGTCATTAAAGTCCTAGTAAAATGTCTGAAGAGTGATCACAGGGTCTTGAAGAAGGTGACTGAGTTTTACTTAATTGAGCTGCTATTAATCTTCATCATTAATTCTCAATCAAAGCCATATTGTTCATGCAGGAAGCATCATGGGTTCTATCTAATATAGCAGCTGGTTCCATTGAGCACAAGCAGTTGATATATTCTAGTGAGGCAGTACCAATACTACTACGTCTTCTTTCAACCGCACCCTTCGATATAAGAAAGGAAGTAGCATATGTGTTGGGCAACTTATGTGTTGCCCCGACAGGAGGTGAGGGAAAGCCAAATCTGATCCAAGAGCACTTGGTTTCCCTTGTTCAAAGAGGCTGCCTTTCCGGTTTTATCGATTTGGTTAGATCTGCTGATATAGAGGCTGCCAGACTTGGACTTCAGTTCATGGAGCTGGTGAGCAAAGCTAGCAATTTATTTGTCAATTTACACATCATTATGCACTATAAACTTGATTTTGACCTTGTTTGCGGATAGTTTCAGTAATTATGAAATCATAACATGCTCTCAATGCCTAGGAAGACTTGCTTACCTACTTGTCTTGAAAAACCTCAATCCGTGTTCCCTTTTTCCCTTGTTTGTTGGCATGAGCTAGTTTACTCCTGCATTATAAAATGCGTGACCATCTTTTCTTAGCATATTCTCAAATACCATGAACCTCTTTCGTATTCTGTGCATCATAGGTTTTGAGAGGAATGCCAAATGGAGATGGCCCAAAACTAGTTGAGCAAGAGGATGGGATTGATGCGATGGAAAGATACCAGTTCCATGAAAATGAAGACTTGAGAAACATGGCCAATAGTCTAGTTGATAAATATTTTGGTGAGGACTATGGGATCGACCAGTAAAGTAAGGTTCTTCCCATCTTTCCTAGTATTTTTTTTTTGGGGGGGTGTAATTTCTACTTTTCCCATCTTTTTTGGGATGTAAATTAAATGAGTTTGTCAGCATCGCCCTTTGTCGACAAAATTTGGGCTGCAAGGCTAACCATGTTGTAGCATGTCTGATTGATACCGTCTTGTCTCCCAGAATTGTGGAACTGTTTGTTGTTCAACCGTTCTATTTGATGATGATATCCATTTTTGTTTCTTGTTTTTATTATTTTTGAGACAGTTCTTTTAAATTAAAAAAGAAACGTCTGATATGGAATAGTTGATTAGAATTAAATTAAGTTTATAACATTTTTATTAATTTAATAATTTTTATTAAATATTAAAATATAGCTAATTTAATATATATTTTTAATACTTATACTATAGTATTACAGTGCAAATATAGATCTTTGTTTGTGTTTATTTGTTTATTTTTCTAGTATGCTTGTGTTCTTTAAGAATTTCAAAATTGTATTCAAGTTTGGTTTATTAAAAATTAGATGTATTTATATTTATTCGTTTAAATTAAATGAACTTAGTGGTGAACATTAAATGAGTATGCTTGTGAATAATGAAAAATTTTGTTCATGAACAAAAAGAATAAATTTAAACAATTTTAAACAAACAAATTAACATATAAATTTAAAATTTAAAATAATATATAAATATTATTAATTATATTATAAATAAATACGATAAAAGTAATTCATATTATAATTAAATAATAAATGAGTTTTAAGCCATTTATTAATGAATTTATTTATAAATATAAATAAATTGATATATTTGAATTTGATTTATTTAGCAAACAAGTTTTAAAATGTTATTTATATTCGTTTATTCAATTTAATAAGCATAATAAATAAATAAAAATTAAACTGCTTATCAAATTTTTTTTATTTGCAAGTTTAATAAGGAATAGAAAAATTGAAAACTTGGTGCGCCCGGAGTTTAATTTGCTTAGATTTTAGAGTCTCGCGTTATTTTGCAAAAGGTTGAGGGTATTAGCGGGTTTTCTGGATTTAAATAAAAAACAAATTAGGGCATCTAGTCAGTCTGACGTGGCAGGTAGAATAAAATATCGAAAAAATTGATTTGAAATGTGTCACATCAGCCGTTAGATTAAAGATAATCCAACGGCTGAGAAAGAAACCCTAGTTAATCCGATGCTGAGAGAGTGGCTACTTAAAGCTCAAGCAGGCAGCTTCTCTCGCCCTCTTTCGCTTGCTCTTTAGTCTTTACGCTCTCTTCTGCTTCGACGAGGAGAGCTTCTGGTCAAGCGAATCTCGAAGATTCCTTTGTTTTAGCTTACAGGTACATATCCTTTTCTTAATCGTCGTTTGCTGCTTTGATTCGAAGAATAAAGTCTGATCTGATTGGTTGGTAGCTGAAATATTAGTTCTATATTTGATGTGATTTGCTTATAGTTTACATAAATCGATTTTTATGTTCTCCTTGATTCTGATATTCTTTTTTTCTGTAGTTATTTTTTGGATCGGGTTCCTTTTTCTTCCATTTTGTTTGAACGATGTGTTTTTAGATATTTTAAATGCATGTTAGTTTAAAATTTTACGGTTGTATTATTTTATAATATATTTCTGAGAAAATAATTCGTTTGATAACAGATCTATCGAATCAAATGTGGCCTAAGGAAAATGAGTTAACAAAAAATCATTAAAATGGTCAACGATCATTTTTTTCTTAGGCTTATTTGTTTCGAATTGAAATCCTTCGGCTGGTTTCGTGTCAAAGGATTTGTTACGATCTAGTGGCTGTAGTTCAGTGGAAAGAACTCCATATCTGTGGAGGACCTGGGCTCGAATCCCAGCGGCCACTCTTTATC
>JBBYHO010000006.1:5876355-5901704 GCA_038382025.1 Adansonia gregorii
ATATATATATATATATATATATAGATATAGATATATAGATATATACATATGTAAATTGTCTTACTACATTTTTCTATATCTACGTTCAAAGTGAAAAATTAGTCCAGTAGAAAGGTGTCAATGGTTTTTATGCTGCATATCAAAGCATATTTAAGTAGAATATTAGAATAAAATACTGTAGTTGACGTTTAAATTAAACATTAGTAGCCTTCAATGCCCAGCAGAAAAACCGAAAAAGCAAGACCCTGATGCAGGTCCATCAACATTCACCAATGACCATTTATATCAATAGTCGGATTAAGCATTTATATACTCACCCGATAATAACATACTACCACGCCAAAGTCTTTAGACCTTTAACACTCAACAACTGAAACTATTGGCCTTTTATTGGCCAGGAATCCCCTGCAAAAGGTTAACTAACAAATAAATTAAGGAAAAAAAAAAAAAGCATTTTGCAGTGACTAACAAGCTACAACTAAGTTAAAAGCCAAGGCATTGTTTTGAATCAGGAGCCTCAACCTGAACCTGAAAGAGCTTCCTCACAATTTTCTGCTTCATAAGTCTTAGCTAATTCTTCCTCAGAAAAACTGGGAGCTTTTGGAATCAATCCAAGGATTTTAAACATGAGTTGGTCAGCATCAAAATCATTGTTAGGAGTTGTCAACAGCTTCTCACCAGTGAAGATAGAATTTGCGCCAGCAAGAAAACATAATGCCTGCTCAGGCATCGAGAAACAAACTCTGCCAGCTGACAACCTAACCATTGATTTTGGCATGACTATACGAGCAGTGGCAATCATCCGTATCATCTCCCATATTTCAACAGGCTGAACAAGTGATGAGATATATTAATGGAGTCACTGATTCTCAAATTCACTAAGTAATGCTAATGCATTGATGACAAGTCATATGAAAACATTCAAAGGATATCTAGCCAAATATGGTGTGAGTTTAGGGATTCAGTATATTTAAATTTCAGCATATTTAAAATCCACAAGAAGTATTGAATAACATATGATGCTTGCATAGAGACTTGCACTTATTTTTACATTTGGGGCTCTCAGCCTATGTTATTCAGGCTCTTCATTTTCCATGAAGTTGTCTGATGCATGTCTGACAGATGTGAATATGGAGGTCTAACCCTCCAAATATATGAAAAGACTAAGAAAAAGTTGAACAGACCCATCTTAGACACATATCCATGTCTGACACTCAACACCATCACCATCCCTCCTGACTCCAGGTAAACATGGGCGCATATCCCAAACCTGAGCAAATGATGCCTTCTCAAAGTAAGATGTCAAACTGGTGATGGTCCCAAAATTATACACACACACATATATATATATATATATATATATCCAATATTCAATTCCATTCGGAAGTAGACATACAGAGGTTATGCCTCAGACGTTAAAGGTCCTATTGATATTATTGGTATGACAATATCAACCAAAAACTGCTAAAACCATGACGAATCAAACAGGAATCCAACAGCCTCTAATGTTACTAAACCAAAGTTTTATTGACTGCAAAATGTTCACTTCTATCTTTATCCCAAGAATGAAGCAAAAAGCTCCCACTTGTGCACATGTCATTAGTGTCCTAGGCAACTAAATTTGCAGTAGCAATAAAAAGGAAAGCAAAGAAAGAAAAAAAAAATAGAAGAATGAATGAACGAAAAGTAACAAAAAAACTGCCAATGCTAATGTTTTCGTTATTTGTCAAAGTTACCTGTTGATCTTGAAGAGGCGTGCCTTTCACTGCAACCAAGGCATTAATGGGAACACTCTCTGGGTGAGTGGGGAGCGTTGCCAATGCGTGCAACAAACCAACTCGATCATCAGCTGCTTCTCCGAGCCCTATAACTCCACCTGTTAACAGAGAAGTAAATTATCATTCTTTTCTTTAAGAAATTAAAAAATTGAAATCTATGAGATAAAAAGTTAGGAGATATATATATATATATATATAGAAGCTTAATGGGAGAAATCATCCAGAGTTAAATAACATAGCTAAATTATTCATAAAAAGATCATTCAGAATGGACCGTCTTCTGCCTAGATATATCTAGGACATGAAAGCTTCAAAAAGATACCTTTCAATGAGCAAAAGTTTTCCAGAAAGACTGAACTTTATCTTTTAAATAGTGAAAAGACAAATGTGCCACCAAATCGCAAATCCGGTTGATGTTTCTCGCCAAGTCCATAAAAACAAGCAACCAAAACAGTTTTTTTCTCATTTCTACATCAGTTAAACTTTCTTAAGAGGAAGATAAAGAAGTTTGGATATTATTAACTTGTAGGGTTAGATGAGTAGATAACAACTCATATAGCGAGAGAATGCTTTCAGTTATAATATTAAAAAGTTCAACCAATCACCTGAACAGATATTAATTCCTGCTTCGCGGACATGTTGAAGGGTTTCCAACCGCTCATCATAAGTTCTTGTTGTAATAATGTTTGGGTAATATTCTCTTGAGGTATCAAGATTGTGGTTGTAAGCTGTAAGACCTGCCTTCTTGAGTTCAAAAGCCTGCTGCTTCTCTAGCATGCCCAAAGTGCGACATACCTCCATCCCCATATCCCTGCTACACAATAGATACTTCAAATACCAAATGACAATTGACGGACAAATGGAAACACCTTAGAAGCAAATGCTAGTTAGACATCAATGTCATCAGAACATTTCAAAATATTTTTTTGAAAATGGCACAAAAAAGGGAAAATCCTTAAAAGAATTTCATTGAAGAATTTCATTGACAACATACTAACCTCAGCATTCTATGAAGACTATATAAAAACTCCATTGGGAAAAGAAAAATAAAATTTACAGACAAATGTTTTTCACCAAAGACGGTGCTTCTTTTTTTTTTTTTCCTTTCGAGAAGATTAATAACAAAAGGAGATGATGCTCTGGTTTTTCACTGTGTAAATCCAATACGGAATTAACTTCCAATTATTACTCAAAAGCCAGGAATCATGAATTCTATGCCAAGAATGAGTAGACACAGGAATTAATTAGTTTAAAACAAAAAAATGAAAGAAAATAAATCAGTAGAGAAGATTAAAGAAAAGACAACTTTCATGTGGAAGACAAGCGTCTTATCATTTGCTTTAATAACTTTTCAATCCAAATTTAGTTCATAAAACCAAAACAACTTTGAAATCTATAATATACGCGAGGCCACAAAAATCATTTTATAGAAATCAAATTACCAAAGCTCTGACTTTCTCCCATAAGTAATATATAACAATGATGCTTTATTACCTAATTTCTTTCACATATTCAAGAATCTGGTTGAAGTTAGTTTTCCTTCCTACAGTGTCTCTCCATGCCGCACCCATGCAAAAACATGTACTACCAGCTTCTTTTGCCTGCCAAAAAAATTCCAAATCATGATACAAGAAGTACGGCATACATATCCTGCTAAAGTATACAAGATAGCAGTTTTTACATGCTCTACCAGTAGTAGCGGAAGACAATAATAACTGACCTGATGCAGGTATAAGAATTCCATTATGCTATGTAACTCGGACTTGAGTGTAAGTGTTAGAGACGGTTATGTATCCAACATGGGTATGTTCAAAATTTTTATAGTTTTTACATGTATTTAGAGGGTCCTTGGAGGGTTATATCCCCATATCCCTATTCGGAAATGTGTCGGACATGGGTGTTGGACATGGTAATTCAAGTAAAAGGAAGACTTGAAGCAACATAGCCATAATGTTCTCCATAAAATAAGTTGCCTATTATATCAATCAATTACTTGACTAAATACCAATGAAACAACAAAAAATGCAAACTAGAGCTTTCCCCTCAAAAATGAAAAAAGAAAAAAAAAAGAAAAGAAAAAGAAGCAGCTCCCTCATTGACTCAAATTTGGTCTGCAAATTAAGTCTTAAGGAAACATACTTTGGCTACAGGCATAACCACATAAGCGTTAAATTTAGAGGAAGCATCTAAACTCAACCAGATAAGTTCTCCAGGCAAACAGTGGCGAGTGATAAGTCCATTGCAAAGTTACAATTCAATAAGGATATTGTGATGCAAGTTAAATGCTGGAAACCATCATTGCAGCAGTGCTGTGCAGTGCAGTAACAATTTATGCAAAAGAGGAAACAATGCAATCTGTAAATATGTATTAAAAACTAACCAATCCCAACCCAAGTAATTTCACATTAGTAAGCCATTTAGCAGAGTTGGGTATGATTAGAATGGTGAAACAAAATTCAAAGAATGAAGTGATAGAGTTGGCAACCTCTTTAGCCGCCTGCAGAACGGCTTCCTTGGTCATAAGCTTTTCGGGCTTTAGCCCAGTATCATACCTTGAGGATTGAGGACAATAGGAACAATCTTCGCTACATCCTCCGGTCTTGATTGAGAGGAGGGCACACTGCTGCACCTCTCTAAAGTTATGAGCATATCTGTGAACTTGAGCCTAAAATAGCAAAAAATATAACCTGTAATCAAATTGATTTGTGATAAGTGAAGATAAGAAACATGTTAATGTAAGTAAAATTGTGATAAAAAAATAGAAAATTGAACATCCGGCTACAAATAAAGACGCTATGTCCTGAAATTGGATTAAGTGACTGTGAGGAAGTAAAGAGAGAGAGAGAGAGAGAGAGAGAGAGAGAGAGAGAGAGAGAGAGAGACTCCGTGGAAAAGGAGATCAAGAAGAGGGGAATCGTAGATGGACTTGATCCCTTGGCGTGTCCAGTCGTTTCTAGGACCTTCTCGGAGAGTTCTCTCAGCTGCTAAAGCAGCAGGCGAGGCATTAGTAGAGAAGTAGTGAGTACAAGATCTGAGAAGCAGCTGAGAAGGGGATCGAATGGACAACATTTTTTGATTGTCGGTGTGGATCGAATAGACTTTGACACGGATAGCTGTCGAAGTAGTGGTAGTGTCCTGTGGACTGTGGAGAGGAGTGTACACTGTAGATTTTCCTTTTCCTTTTCCTTTAGGGGATTGGCAGAAAAGAAAAGACAAGAAAAGAACAGAAGGAAAATGAAGGCCCAACAACCCCAACCCAAAGTCTATCTTCGCTTATTCCCTTCCAAGTAGGCGTCGCGTAGGGTGTAGGCAAGCAAGCTGAAGTTCCCAGTACGACTAAGGTCAGTTCACCTACCCCTCTCTCAGGCAGGGAGGCAGGCCGACAGATATGTTATATGTTGCATGAGCATCAGGAATCGGGATCACTTGTGTTATATTGTATGTTGTTGACTTTGGGATTTCCGCTTCCCTGGGCCTACGGACCCGCCAATCATTCAACGACCCATATTTATTTACAGTTGCATTTGGAAAGACTCTTTTGACTCTTGAGGAATTGAGCCTTAGAAGAGGCAGGCTGGCAGCCTAATCTGATGGAACACTATCATTTTGATCACCCCCTCCCCTCCAAAGTAAGATGTCAGTGGAGAAGGAAGTATTGACAATCTCAGAAATGGAGCTCTGCCTCTGGGAACAGATGGAGAAGAATTCTCCCAAACAAGTAGCTCTACCTCTATCTCTATGGGTAGGGCTGAACACAAAATAAGGACAGCAAGAACACTCCAGCATGGATAGTTAAAAACTCGAGGGATTGGCCAGGCAGTCGGATTCCTATTTCCTCTAGAGAGGGAGTACTCTACTGGAGTTCTGTGGACAACCAAGACCACTCTCATTCCAGTTCAGGAGGCAGGAGAATTGCAGAGAGGGGAGAAATCTCTCTGTCTCGTAAAGGAGCTCTAGTCTAGAGATAAGGAAGAAGAAGAAGAAGAAGAAGAAGAAGAAGAAGAAACGCCCTAGCACTAGCAAGCGACAACACACATCACAGCCGGTCCAATTATTAATTAATCAAGGTCCCTTCTTGCAGATTAGCTGCTGCACTAATTACTCCAATAGACTAAATTACAGTACAAGGATCATTCTTTCCTTTGCTAACTTAAACTACTGCTGAATGCCGACGAGGTGTTTTTATTTTTCTGCTACCTGAGGTTGAGGTTGTGACTCTGAAAGATAGCTCAAAATATAAGAGTTGTTTGCGTTAAGACAATTTTAGCAGCATTCTGTCGGTCTCCAGGCTAAAGCGATTTATCAATGTATCCTTCCAATTGCATTCGTCGATGCCAATTGCTAACGAAAATAATGCGATTGCATTTACTTGCATTCTAAAATGAACTTCCATTAAAAATACGATCTTGATTGATGAGTGAATTCCACATGGGAAAGGCCACCCCGAATGTCATGTTTGCTAGGGCTACCACCCAATCCAATTTCCCACAGATTCAAACTGATTGAAACAGAGAGACGAATGGTCTTTCGTTGCTCTTGTTGTTCCCATCGTAAATGAGGATTTTTTTTTTTTCAGGAAAACTAACCACGATGATGTTTCTTTGATACTGATATTGATCATCAAATAACGAGAATTAAAAAAAGCAACTACAATTATTAAATATCTAGATGAAGATGAAAGTAGAAGTGCGGCTTGGCTTACAAGGCCTGCCTAACGAGTATTAATCAAATCAATTATCAATAGTTCCACACGTCAAACCAACCGCGAAATAAAGAAATGGGGAATAAATACATAGCAATCAAAGAAACATATAGATTTTGGAAGCTCAATCTAGATCTCTACATAATCTCTAAATAATCAATGAAATTCTGCATTAGGATCCATCTCGTCAGCCGGCGTGATAGGGAATGCTCATAAATTAACGAAAAACAAGAGGAACAAGCAAAGCCCCGGGACTATTGAAACTATTTGAATTGCGTTATGCTAATACAAGGCTTGATATAAAAGTCATAGTCTAACAACCTACGAGAAGGGTTTAAAAGTTTATCCGAGTTCACATACTATAAAATATAAATACTATAATATAGTAACGAGGATGAATCTTCTCAAGTTGAATAAGCAATTTGGGAATGTCCAAGTTTTAAGTCTTGAAACCAGGTTTGCACCACTTCTCCGGCAAACTCTCATCAAGCCGAGAAGGCATGCGCATTGGGCAAAGCAGAGTGTTTGTTACTACTACGTTACCCACAAATAATAGCTAGATAGTTCATTGGTGTTTATGGCTATGATTCTTGTCATGCCATTATTAATATGCTAACGTCGAAAAATGCAAAATTATGCTTGTCACCTGGATTGAGGGATAACACAACAGTATCACAAGAAAATAAACCTGGATTATGAAAATTGACAAATAATACTATAAAATCCAGATAAGAATTAAGAGTCATATGTTTTCGAAATGCATCACCGAAAATTTATAATCATATATAAAATTTAATGGATGAAAACGTATGCATGCACTGCTTAACGACGTTGTTGATAATTATATTATAATTAGCTCAAAATTTTATATACATACATATGCTCATTCTCTCAAAGTCAAAATGCATAATAACAATTCACTTTTTCTGTGCAGTTACCAATTCAGAAGTTTAAAATGTTTGACACTTTTTCTCTTTTTTACCTTCTACAGATTTAACTTGCGCACTAGTTTTTGCCCAAAGAAGCCAGGCGCCAGTAAAGATTGAATATTGTAATAACTTATAACCGGAGGTTTGAATGTCCACACAGCCGTGAGGCACAGTCTACCTCTGGCGGCTAGCTTAATACTCACGTAACTTGCCAAACTATTTATTCCCTTCCCATCTTAAAATCACTAGTCAAATCATAGTTTCCACAAATGATCCTCTCAACTTCGAAGTTTAGCACTTCTTTTTCCTTGGCGAAAAGATCATTAGAAGAGAAGAATTCGATATGAAAAAAAAGGTTGCTACAACTTGACACTGAAAGACACCCCAAAAACTGAGACGAAAAAAAATGAATCGTAAAGAGGCTTTACGGTGTCTAAACAAATCTCTCTTCTGCTTGCTTAAAAAAAAAAAAAAATCCAAAATTTGCCCAAAAAAATCTCACCTTTGATTTTTTTGTTGATTTTCACCAGCGCAGTTGCTGGAGTAAGGTTCAGTTAGCACTTTCTTCCTTGATAGCAGCTTTACTTGTGATGGCAGCTCTTCTTTTGGCTTGAATTTGTTGTACATATTCTGCCAGTATCACATGAAACTTAGGAGCAAGCTTACTCGATGAGGAAACATTTAGACCTGCTTTCTTCAAGGCCCTGTTAACATGTTTCTGAGCCTTTTGGAAGTGGACTGCACAGAGAGAAGGAATGGTGGATCTAAGGATGGGCTTCCCACATGTTATAGGCCCCGCTTGAGCACTAAACAAATTCAAACGATCGAGGAGTAAACGAAATGTCAGATTATAAATCAAATCAAATCAATCTTCAGTGGCCATCAACTCTGCAAGGCCTTAATAAATACTCATTCTCATTCTAATTCACATACTAGTTTTCAGAACCAATTACATTAAGTAACATAAAATCTGAAGGCATGTCAAAAGTTCTAACGCAAGATGGAATGATTCTCATCGCAAAAAAAATAGAAAACCAGGAGAGATCGACAAAGATTAGGAAATAAAAATGAGAAGGCAGAGGGATACCTCTTGATGACATAAGTGCAAGCCTTATAAAGCGTCTGCTTGGAATCGGAGAGAATATGGAGATGGCAAAAACTAGTCAAAGCCATGGCCTTGAATTTACACCCAACAAACAAACAGCGCTGATTATTCTTAAAATCCAAACTAGAATTTTTGTTAACACTATCACCAGAACCTTCGATGTTATTAATAATAGGATTAGCAGTAATGTCTACATCACCGGCTTCTTGATTATGCTTGTGGTTGAAAGGGCTGATACCGAATTTCCAATAGTAATCCCTATACTGGACCTTGAGATCTTCCATGAGAGCCCAGTAGTGGTCTCGATAGCATACAGAGAGCTGCTTGAGGTGCTGTAATCGGCGCTTAAGAAGTTCTTGACGCGTGAGATGAGAGGCACGTGAGATAACCACGTCCTGTGAGAAAAGAGTCAGAGGAGGGGACATATAGATATTGGCAACAGCAGCAGTTGAGTTAGTGTTTAGATTAAAGAATCGTGTCTGTGGGATTAGGGTTTTTGGGTAACTTTGAAGAAGAAGACTGCTGTTTGGAAGATATTTAATAATAATAACAGCCCATAGCCCAACTTGACAATGTTTGGCCGGTTCGATTACCATCATAGACTCGTCGACTCAGGATAAATACTCAACGACAAAGAAATAAAAAAATATAAATTTTAACGTGACTCTATTATCATAAAAGTTTTTATACGGATAAAATTATAAATTTTCTTCACAATAAATTGTAACAAATAACTTTTCAACAAATATTATTGTACAAATAAAATTACAAATCATTTGATAAATTTTAAATGGATAAAGAATTGTCCTCATAAATAATTATAACAAGCAACCCTTCAACAAAGCTTATAAATAAAAGTACAAACCTCCCAACAAAGTAAGTTATGCTCGTGAATAAAACTACAAATCCTCCAAAAAAGAAAGTTATGAATTTGAAGAAGTGCAATCCCCCTCGAAGTTAGAAGTTCGAAGCAAAGCAAAGAATAATTAATGAACACAGACAGACAAAACAAAAGTCTCTAGTAGCGATGGATATCAATTGAATTCCTTGTTTCTTAGTAGTACTAAATAGACGAGTGTTGTAGTAGTGTAGTGTTGTTAAGTCCTGCCTCGCGACGTAACTAACTAATCTGAGTCAGAAATGAAAAGGAACCAAACCATCTGCTTTTACTTTTGCTTTTGCATTTGCATTTGCATTTTGCTTCGGTTGGTTTTAAATGTTTGTTGTAAGTATGGATTTTTGGTTTGCAATTGTTTTTGTGTGCGTGCCTTTGCACTTCAAACTTGCACGAATTTTCTGCTACATTTTTAGTAAATCTGTGACATGCTTACAGACTTTGCAGAGCACCAAGTTACTCTTAACTATGTTCAGATTTGATTGATGGTGAAGATGCTCAGCAATTCCTTTCTAGACTAGCTGAAAATATTGGACTTACAACATCATTCGTGCGGCCGGAATGGTATATGATGCTGATGTTGCCGCACCAAGCTTGTGTAACTTTTCGGACTCCTTTTCTTTCATGTGCATATATACAATAGAAAGATAATTTCTTTTCGATTGACATAGGAATAGGAATTTTATATAATAATTGTTGGATATCAATGTTAATTTAAAAATGTATAATAAGAAATATGTATTTCAAAACATAAGTTATCATACATAAATATACGATTAATGATTATAATACACAATTAATATCCATAATAAATAAAAAATTGATCTCATTGTGTCTACTTGAAAAGAAAAAAAATTAATTAATTTAGAATGAGCCAGACCTGAGTGGACTTTATCTTTTTGAAACCTAACTTAAAACCAATTTTGTGCAACTGAGATAAGCTCAATTTGCAATTTATATTAAGACAAATAATTAAAACAATTATTTTTACTTAATATTTAAACATGACATGTTCGAACTGTTTTTTTAACTGTTTAATTGTGAATATAGTTCAAATGTTATATTGTTTCAACTTGAAACAATTTTTCATGTTCAATTTTCAATTTGCAATGGTTTATCCTAGAACTTTTTATATTGATTCGTCTTTTTTTTAAAGTGTGGGTGCAAACATTTTTTAGGAAAAAAAATTCTTTCTGGTTCTGCTATAATCATCAGTAAAAACAAAAAAATTCGATTCTATCATAAAACCATCGAGAGAATACATTGCATTTTTTTTATTCTTTATGTTTGAATTGATAATACTTTTAATCTATGATATAACTGAGGAGATTTGGTAGAAGAATTGCACGAAACTATCATACACTTAAGAAACAAATAATAATTGTCTTGTTATGATTATTGTGTCAATATTTGTTTTATTTTATGTATTACAATGTTGATTTATTTAAATTCCAACAATTTAAAACGATAATTAGTATATTTTTATATACTATTTTTCTATATGCGTTAATGGATTTGCTAATTTTGCTTTATCGATTTTTTGTCGACACTGGTTCTTATACTATATAAAACCTAATTTTGAATACTGCTTCATGGGTTTTTAAATCGATACTGATTTTGTGCTTATTCCTTTCATTAAAATTTCATATTACCAATTATTGTTTCCATATATATTGTTTTGTCTGTATATGAATGTCTTTGATTAATTTATTTAGATTCGTTTCATATTTGCTTTTACGATTTTTAATTGTTTATGTAGATTTGTTAAGATTTTGACATTGGTTAATTATATATATATATATATATTTCCTTTACAAATCTGGTTATAAATACATTGGTTTCTCTTTAATCTTTTCCTTTTTTTGCTACAGTTTGATAAATTTGTTTGATAGATTTCAGGTTTTTTAGTGCATGATAACCAATTTTTATTCATTTCCATACTGTTTTAATTAATATTTTTAGTTCAGTCTGCATATTCCTATTCATGTTTATTTGCTGATTTTTTTTTTTTGCGTTAAATTACAGATTTATATATATTTTTAAAATCGATGTTTAGTATGACTAACATTTTAATATATATATATATTGATCAATGTGTGTTTCGGTTTGTTTTATAACAAACCGATGGTAGAACTGACCGATAATGCGAGTGCGTCTATAGCTCAATTACCTCCACATGCTACGCATGGTGAGAGGCTCGAAAACTTTAACGGTTTAAACTTCAAACAGTGGTAGCATGAGATGTTGATTAATTTAATCACTCTAAAAGATTGGATTTTTTAGGAGAATGCCTTGATTCTCAAAGTAAGAGAAACATATACTACTAGTGTAGCTTCGATGGATGCATGAAAATAATTGGATTTCCTATGCAAGATTTATATCCTCAATGGACTCGATAACACGTTATACAACGCGTATAGTCTGATAAAGATAGAAAGAAAGCTGTGGGAGTCCTTAGGAAGTATAATACTAATGATGCCAGTATGAAGAAATTTGTTGTTGGCTGGTTTTTGGACTTTAAGATCTTGGACTCAAAAATTGTGATTCCGGTAAGAATCAAGAAGCATATCCTTGATTCAGAAAGGAAGGGCGATGTTCAGAGTATGGATGCCAAGTCAAATGTTATGGAACATTTGCAAAAGAGAAATCAAGTTGTTTTTAGTTCTGCCCAAGGCAATAAGAAAGCCAGTGTCAATAAGTTCATGTGTATGGAACACAACTAGACACCATACTAGAGATTGTTGTCAGAAAAAGAATAAAAAAGCTCAAGGCAACTTAGTTAATAAAAACCGGATTGAGCTTACTATTATGGTGATTAAAGTGAACAATAGGAAAAACCTGATGACTTGGTGGGTTGATATCGGTGCCACTTATCATACGTGTTTTAATAGAAATAGTT
Organism: Adansonia gregorii; assembly: GCA_038382025.1. Taxonomy (NCBI): domain Eukaryota; kingdom Viridiplantae; phylum Streptophyta; class Magnoliopsida; order Malvales; family Malvaceae; genus Adansonia; species Adansonia gregorii. Next base: position 5,888,664 of record JBBYHO010000006.1, read on the forward strand.
TCTCCAAGTATAAAGATGTTGCTCATGATCAGCAATTATTTATAAAAAACTCTTTGGTATGCAAAATACGAGGCCATGAAAAGATGGTGCTTAAGATGATAATTGGGAAAGAACTAACTTTGAACAATGTGATTTATGCTCAAGATATCTGTAAGAATATAGTATTTGGCTCACTACTAAACAAGAACAGATTAAGGTTATTTTTTTAGTCTAACAAATTGGTAGTTAGTAAATGCGGCATGTTTGTTGAGAGGAATCATCTACATGATGGGGTTTTCAAGCTTAATAATGATATATATAAAATGAGTACTACTTTTTTGCTGGAGTCTTTTAATCTATAGAATGGAAAATTATGTTATATAAATCATAAAACCTTGCAAAGAATTAGCAATTTGGATTTACTTTTGAATAATTCGAATTGATTAAAAATTACAAGGTTGAAACTTATGTGGAATCAAAATTTGTTAAGGCTTTTTTAAACTAGGTAAAAAGACAGAGCGAACCTCTAGATAAAATTCACTTGATAATTGTTATTAGAATTTTGTGCAAACTAGAGGTAATAAAAAGTATTTCATTACTTTTGTAGATTATTAAGCAAAATATTGTTACATTTATTTTCTAAGAAGCAAATAAGAAAATAAAGAGTGACAAGGGTAGTGACTATGGTTCATTATTTAATAAATGCTGTTCAGGGCATGGAATAATCCATCAAACAACCTCTCCTTATTCAACTCGATAAAACAGTATTGCAAAATGCAAAATTCATACGATGAAAGACATGATGAATGTTTGTTTGATAAGTTTAGGGTTACCTTAACGAAAATTATATTATACATAAAATATCTCACAAGAAATTGGATAAGACACCATATGAGTTATGGAAGGGTCGAAGACCTTCCTAAAAATACATGAAAGTGTAAGGGGTGTCTTGGTAAGGTAGTAGTCCCTTAGGTGAACAGGGTTAAGATAAAGGCCTACAACTGATGTGGATTAAGTTAACATCAACAAACGTGAACGACCACTGTGTTCAGTGCTTCATTTGATATGATCACAGCCTAGTTCTTAAGGGTAAGAAAAATACATGTAAAAAAATGTCAACTTTGTGCAACAAGAGAACTTGGGTATGGTTTTGGTGTTGATGAGGGCATTGACATAGTAAACGGGGAAAACTTTCATGGCTTGGTACCAGCACATCAAGCTACTATCATGGCTGCCTCGATATAGAGCAATAGATAAGACTTTATCCATGGGATTGGTAATCCTTGATGGTGCCTAAAGTGGCATAAATCCTAGAAAAACTCCACTAGGCTATAAATGAATTTTCTAGATGAAAGTGAAATTGATAGTGCTATTGATAAATACAAAGCATGGCTTGTTATTAAAAGATATACATAATAAAATGTCAACTTTGTGCAACAAGAGAACTTGGGTATGGTTTTGGTGTTGATGAGGGCATTGACATAGTAAACGGGGAAAACTTTCATGGCTTGGTACCAGCACATCAAGCTACTATCATGGCTGCCTCGATATAGAGCAATAGATAAGACTTTATCCATGGGATTGGTAATCCTTGATGGTGCCTAAAGTGGCATAAATCCTAGAAAAACTCCACTAGGCTATAAATGAATTTTCTAGATGAAAGTGAAATTGATAGTGCTATTGATAAATACAAAGCATGGCTTGTTATTAAAAGATATACATAATAAAGTGTGGATGGTTTTGATAAATATTTACATGTATCAAATATTTACATGGTTTCCTAAATTTTTAATAAATATTTACAAACGTTAATAATGATTGTTTCTATTAACAAGATCGAATTACATCATATGGATGTTAAGATAGCTTTTTTAACAAAAATTTAGATGAAAAAAATCTATATGGAATAGCACAATGGGTTTATAGTTCTGAGTTAGGAAAAGAAGGTGTATAGGCTTATAATTATTTTATGGTTTAAAGCAAACACCGAAATAAGGCCATTGTAAGAGTATTTAGATGTCTAAGATTTATCTTGAGTTTTGGGCTACACTATAGGAGACATTCAATTGTACTTGAAGGATACAATAATGAAAATTGGATATTGAATACTAAAGACTCAAAATCCATTAGTGGATTGGTCTTTACTATAAGAAGAACTGCAGTGCCTTGAAAATTTTCTAAAAAACATTTATAGCCAGATCTATAATGGCATCTGAGTTTGTAGCTTTAGATAAAGCTAAAGAAGAAGTGGAATGACTTTGAAAATTTTAGAAGATATTCCATATTGATTGAAACCTATGTCAGTAATGTTTATATAGTATGATGCCAATCTACAATTTAAAAGCACAAAATAGTTTGTATAATGGTAAGTCTCGATATGTTTATCAAAAATACAATATCGTGAAACAATTGCTCTCAAATAGAATTATCTTTGTTGATTAGGTAAAATCCAAGGATAATATTGTAGACCCATTAATGGAAGGTTTAACTAGGGAGTAAATCTACAAATCATCAAGGAGAGTGGATTTATGCCTACAAATTAATAGTAACATAATGGCAACCTAACCTAGTTGACTGAAGATCCCAAGATCTAGGTTTAAAGGGACAACCGAGGTATGTTAACTTAGTGTGAGCACTACAAGAGTTAAACACTGTTACCCATTCTTATGGTGAACTAGTGCTGCCTGCAAAAGAGTTGGGATAAGATATGCTTTTAATGATTCTTATAGCTTGATGAAATCAAATCGTATAAGTAGGATACTCTCAATAAGAAATCACCAATGTGAGTGTGAAATATGATTTTTATGAGAATTGATAAGGCTAAATTCTCTAAAGCGCTTCAAAAACTGGGAAGTGTTCGAGGCCAACATGAACATAACTGCAAGAACCAAGAGTGTTCAAAGAGGGATAGTATGACATCTGTCGTCCAGGTTTACAAGAAAGGCTGAATAGTTCAAGACATCAAGTTCATAATTAGCAAAGTAAATTTAATATTCCCTTATAGAAGGTTCAAGGCCAAAAGCTACCTATCCTGACGCTAACTCTTCATTGTTATTCTTTCTCATATTCCAAGTCAGTTTGTCATTTTTGTCAAACAATTTCCATTCGCATGACGGATTGTTGGATATCAATATTAATTTAAGTGTACGAAATACGTATCCTAATAGGTAAGTTTTTGTGTATAGACACACGATCTATGATTATGATACACAATTCATATCAATGGTAAATGAGAAATTAATCTTATTATGTCTACTTGAAAAGGAAAAAAATTGGTTAGTCTGGACTGAGTTGAACCAAAGGACCTTATCTTTTTAAGGCCCAGGTCAAGACTAATTTTGTCTAATTAAGATAAGCTCGATTTGCTTTGTGGATTAAAACAAATAGTTATCTTATTTAAACAATCATTTTTACTTAGTATTTATACATGACATGTCTGAACTCTTTTTTTTTCTTGTTCAAATGTTAACGTGGTTAAGATGTTATATTGTTTTAATTTAAAACAGTTTCTCATTTTCAATTTTCAATTTGAAACTATTTTCTCCTAAAACCATTTTGTATTGATTTTTCTTCTTTTGTTTTTAGAAAGGGCAGGTGAAAACATTTTTAAGGAAAATATTTTTTTTCGTTATGCTATTGTCGCCAGTGAAACAAAAATCCTGTCAATTTTATCAAAAAACTATCAAAACCGTATACATAACATTTTTTTTAGTTCATTGTGTTCGAATTAGTAGTGCTTTTAATTTGCAACATGATTGAGGAGGTTTAAGAAACAGATTATACGAAACTATCAAGCACTCTAGGGGTACGCAATAATTGTTTTAAGATTAGAGATTCTAACTCAATTGGTTTAATCCTATAATTTTATTTCATACTTGAATTTAGATTTAGATATTTTTTATGTTTATCGATTATTATTATTATGATTATTGTCCTTGGAAAACCATTCAGATCTTACCTGTCTGGAAAGATTTTCTTGTCAATAGAAAACAAAAAAGCAATAGCAACTTTGTTGTTCAAATTTTATTGGTTAACAATACATTTGCTGTGGTTCTTATACTACTTTGTTTAGGGTAATATATAAAAATGAAGAATGTATTTTTTCATTTGACTTGATTCATAATCGACTCATCAATATTCCAATTTTCATCACATACAACATATAAGCACTACGATTACTAATTAATTAATCCATCAATTCATCTTTTTGTTATTCATTCATTCATCTATCCAATCTGGCCCAATAAACCACATGCTCAGGCAATTTAAATAACTTTATTTGCACTATTCTTATTCTACCCATTAATTAATTAATTTAATAGGTTTTCACTTTCTCCCCTTTAATTAATAGCATATAGCTTCTTGGCTTCACTATGAGATATTGGTAGTTTGTAATGATGGTAGAAGCAACCCAATCCCACATTGAATAGAGTAATTAAAAGTGAAAAATTTATAAATGTTCATTTTTATTAAATTTGACAAATAAGAAAAAAAAATCTTGGCCCAAATTATTATTGGGCTTATCTAATGGGCTAGTAAAACTTACCTCGTGGGCCAATACTTAAATTAATATCAAAGATGGGTGCTTGGACACTTGGGACACTTAGGCTTAAATTTGATGATGCAATTTAGATCTTTTAATATATATGTATATATAAATAAATTTTTCCATAAAAAAGTTGTATTGAAAGTATACATCATTTACCAAAGAATTATTGTGTAAAGGTATAACACTGGCTAACGTTTTGTCCAAAAGACAAGTCCTTACAAAGAGAACTTTATATTGCCTATAAAAGTGACCTTTCTATTATGCAATTTTCACTATTTTGCTTAGAAGTTTATGGCTTGCTATATCCTGGAGGTATTATAACACCTTAAGAAAAGTATTTTTTATGCTTCAAATTTTATCATAATATCTCTTTCTCAATTACTTTTTCTAACAATCTTAAGGCTTTATAATGATGGAGACCAAACTAAATTCAAGTGTAAAAGTCTATTTTTAAAAATTAAGATAGTATTAAACTAGATAAGTTTAATAGGACCAACTACACAAGATGGAAAGACAAAATGGTATTTTTATTGACCATAGTGAAGATTTTCTATGTCCTTGATTCGAATCTACAACCATTACCAAAAGAAACAACTACATATTCTGATATTGTTACAAAGAAGATGAGCAAATGCCAAGAGGATGTGTTCATCTATCATGGATATATTTTGCACTCTCTTACTGATAGACTATATGATCTTTACAGAAATATAACTTTACCAAGAGTAATCTAGACTGCACTTGAGAACAAATATAGAAATGAGAAAAAAGATATAGATAACTTTCTTACTTTAAAATTCTTTGAATTTTCATGACTAATACTAAACCTATCATAGATCAAGTGCATAAATTGCAAATTCTAGCCTTTAAGTTAAGTGAATTGGAAATCAAAATTCCTAGTTCACATCAAGTGGGAGCAATTTTATTCAAATTGCCTCAATCATGGAATAAGTATAGGAAAAAAAATACTTAATTCTCTAGAATCTTAAACTATTCAAGAGTTTCAAACTCATTTGCAAATTAAGGCTGAAAATCGCATTTGAGATGCACTTATTCTTGATTCTAATGTAAATTTTGTAAGTGAAGAAAATTCTAGTAAAAGTCAAAGGCCTTGAATCCAGAAAAAAGAATTCAAAAGGACCAAGAAAAACAAGACTAATAAAATGTGCTTCCATTATGGAAAGAAAAGGCATTTTATTAAGGATTACAGATACACAAATTTTGGAAACAAAACTTCTTCTAATTCTGAAATTATAAATAAAGCAAATCTTGTTGAACAAGATATGAACTTCTTGCTATGATGACTAAAATGCAGATTGGCATGATTATTGAGTTCATATAGCTACTACCACTAAATCTTCAGAATGATGGTTGGATTTTGGAGCTACAATTTACGTATGCAATAATAAAGGGCAGTTCAAAGTATATAAGAAATATGGAAAACCAGAAAAGATCCTAATGGGAAACTATAATGCTGCTAAGGTTCTTGACAAAGGAATTGTTAAGTTAAAGTTTACTTTAGGGTGGAAACTGAAATTGCTCAATGTATTTCATATTCACGAAATTAGGAAAAATCTTGTATCGGCACATCTATTGTGCAAAAATGTGTTTAAAATTACATTAGAATCTGATAAAATTATAATATCAAGAAATTTATTTATAAGAAAGGGTTACTTTAGTGATGGTGTGTTCAAACTAAGTATTAATTAAATTAATGTTGCTTTTGTTTATATTATTAAACACACTTCTTTTTTATGACATGCTAGGCTAGGACATTTAAATTACCAATCCATATATTATATGTCTAAGCATGGTTACATTTCTATTCAAAAAGATAATAAGGATATTTGTGAATTAAATGGTTTGCTAACAAGAGGAAGAAAAACTGACTTTATAACATTTATTGGTGACAATACTCGTTTCACCTATGTTTTCTTAATTAAAACAAAGCATGAAGCATTTAAGAAATTTAAACAATTTAAGACAATGGTTGAAAATTAAAAGGAAAAGAAAATTAAAATTCTTCGAAGTGATAGGAGTGGTGAATATTTTCCAGATTCATTTTCTTTGCTTTTTGAAGAGAATGAAATAATTCATCAAAGAATTGCACCATATAAGCACTAACAAAATGGTTTTGCCGAAAGGAAAGATAGAACTTTAGTAAATATGGTTAATAGTATGTTGTTAAATGCTAAGCTACCTTATAATTTATTGGGAGAGGCTTTACTAATGACATGTTATATTTATATTACTAATAGAGTTCCATTAAAAAGTTATATATTTCACCATATGAATTATGGAACAATGACAAAAAAACCAAGTTTAAATTATTTTAAAGTATAGGGGTGTGTAGCCTTTTATAAAGTACCTGATACTCACAAAAAAAAAATTAGGTCATAGAGGTATTAAAAGCATATAATTATGTAAGAATTCATAAGCATATAGATTACTTGATTTAAGTTCTAATATAATTGTTGAATCTCTACATGTTAAATTTTTTTAAGACAAATTTATTGTTAATGCTTTTGATCATGAAAAAAATGAAAAACAAAATGGATTGGCTTCTAATATTGGTGGAAAAAAGAAAAGACAACAATGATCCAATTGAGCCAAGAAGAAGTTGAAGAATGAGAAAAGAGCAACATTTACATTCTGACTTTTTTTTCCTCTAAATCAATAATTTTCCTACTTGAAGGAACTAAAACCAAAGTACTAATTAAAACACCATTGCTTTTTAATGTAAAAGAAGAACTTAAGATCTTGAGTGAAATAGTGACTTCAAGAGATGCGACTTCCAAGAAAGAAGTTCTAAATAATGAAATGGACTCATAAATCTCCAACAATACTTAGGTCTTAGTTAATTTACCTATGGATTCTAAACCTGGGTGTTTGAATACAATAATAATGGTTTAATACAGACCTTTAAGGCAAGACTAATTGCCAAATGTTTCAAGCAAAATAAAGACATAGATTATTTTGATACATATGCTTTAGTAGCAAAAATAACATCCATTAGAGTTGTTATGGCTCTTGCTTCTATTCTTAAGCTACATGTACATCAAATACATGTTAAAACAGCTTTTCTAAATAGTGGCTTAAAGGAAAAGGTATATATGAATGACCAAAAGGTTTTATATTCCCAAGAATAAGAAAAAAGGTTTGCAAGTTAATTAAGTCATTATATAGACTAAAGCAAACTCCTAAGCGATGGCATAAAAAATTGACTCAGCCATATTATCAGATGATTTTAGACATAATGGAGCTGATAAGTGCATTTACTTAAAGTTCACTAAAGAATACAGAATAATAATATGTCTTTATGTTGATGATATACTTATTTTTAGCAATAATATGGTTGGCATCAAAGAGACAAAAAAAACTATCTAACCTTATTTTTAGAATGAAGGATTTAAATGAGTTTGATACAATCTTGGGAATTAAAGTTAAAAAGCATAGTAATGGCTACGCTTTTAATCAAAGTCATTATATTGAGAAATTGATTTTAATATTTAAACATCTCAATATAAAAGAATTTTAACACTCCATATGATTCAAGTATGACATTAAATGAGAATTGTGATCAAGTAATTGCACAACTTGAATATGCTACTGCTATTGGAAATGTAATGTATGTCATGCGTTGTACTAGGCCAGCTATAGCATTTGCAGTATGCAAATTATCAAGGTATATTAGTAAACCTTATGCAATTCATTAGAAAACTATTGGAAGAGTTCTTGGATACCTTAAGAGAAATAAAAGCTTTAGCTTACATTATTTAGATTACCTAGCCATATTAGAAGGTCATTTTTATTCAAGTTGGATTACTAGTGCAAATGATAATAAATCCACATTAGGTTGGATATTTACACTAGGTGGAGGTGCTATTAGCTGGGCATCTAAAAATTAAACTTGCATTTCTCATTCAAATATGGAATATGAATTTATAGCTCTGGCTACCGCAAGTAAGGAAGCAGAATGGCTAAGAAATTTGTTATTAGATATAGAGTTTTGGCCACAACCAATACCAGCCATTTCCTTGTATTGCAATAGTGCAACTAGAATATTTAGAGCATATAGTGATATATACAATAGAAAATCTCGACGTATTAGCATAAGACATAATTATATTAGAGAATTAATCTTTAATGGGGTAATTATCATAACATATATTATATATGCCAATAAGTTGGTAGAACCTTTAACTAAAGGATTAACAAAGGACTTCGTAAATAGTACTACAGAAGGAATGTGTTTAAAACCCTTAATATTAGACACCAATAACGAGAACGTAACTTTTAATTAGTAACCTTTAATTATAATGTTCAAAGGGTAAAAACAAGTTATTAACATGTGTTCGTGATACACTAGTGAAACCCATTCCAAAAAAATTTCATACTAGTGCAGTCCATTGCAAATAGATGATAAGTCTAAGGACCCTTAATAGAGTTCATTGTTTATTGTTTTAAATGTCCAAAGCAATAGGGACATTAAGGAGCTCTACATATATAAACATAAAAAGTGTTGCCGCTTCAACAAGAAAAATTAGGAACTTTTCTTGTAAATGTTTATTAAAAAGAGGATAAGCACATGGCCATTTAGTATTAAAAGTGAAAAACTTATGACAAAAATATAAATAAATATTATGTATGATGTTTCTTCAATTTTAATACAAGAAATTATAGTTCAATTTACGAATACCAATAATTTTATTAAAATTCTAAATACATTCAATAATTGCTGGTTCAAATCGAGAGATGCTATATTGTATGCATAATATTTATTTGTGTGAATGACAACAAAAAATTAAATCACGAACACTCCAAACTAATGGGGATTTTTGATAGTTTTTAATGATGGTGGGAACAATCCAATCCCACATTAAATAGAAAAATTAAGAGTGAATAATTTATAAATATTCATTCTTATTAAATTATATAAATAAGTAAAAAAAAAAAAAACCTTGCCCCATATTATTATTGAGCTCACCTAATACGCTAGCAGAACTCATCTAGTCGGCCAATACTTATTTAATAATAATTAATTTGAAATTTTGCATTGAAAAAGTTATAATGAAAGAACATATCATTCATTAAAGAATTATTATGTAAAGATATAATACTTAGCTAAAAATTTATCCAAAAAATAAGTTTCTTACAAAAGTAATTTTGCATTACCAATAAAAAAAATCTTGATATTCTGCTGTTTTTACTATTCTACTTAAAATTTATATATCTTAAAAACATTATTAAACTTTTAAAAAATATTTTTCACACCTCAATGTTCTTCTTAATTTCTTTTCGGTTACTTTTTCTAACATGAGAGCTACAAACAACTTGTGGGCTGAACAACACCAGAAGCAGTTCCACCAGCGTTGTTACATGTGGCTTCAGCTGCCTCATTCTTGTATGTAAGTTTCACCTCTCCCAATCTTATTCCATAGCACGGATTATTTGAACTGCAATCGAATCTCACTGCAACTTCCGTCGCCGATGTTCCATGTATGTCCTGGTATGTCACGTCACTAACTTTAACCCCCGAAACCTGTACATCTTAGCCAGCCAGCCAGCCACCATTTAACAATTGGATATGACTATGATCTTTAATCAGTACCAAACTAAGCATATCAGTTGATTATTTCTCAACAAAGTAAAAATAACGTTCACGTACCTGAGTAGGGCAATTTTTGTTGCCAGGGCAATAATTTTGATCAATAACAATGGGGTTTTGGACATTTTTCATGACAACATGTTGGAAAACGATATTCCTGGCAAACCCATTGCTGGGTCTGGCCCAAGACTTTATCCTCACCCCATTTTGGGTACCCGTGAATGTGGCTGCTTTAACCGTCACATTCTGCACTCCGGCCTCATTTTGGTCCTTCCCCAAACTACCAATGCTGCACAAACACAATATCAGAATATGAACGAATATGCGACACTTTCTTTCTTACAGTATTAATTAATTAAATCTTACGACTTGTCTATATGTTTACATCTGTTCTTAAATAATTATACTCTCTCTCTCTCTCTCTCTCTCTCTCTCTCTTTCTATATTTATATGAATTGAATACATAATCTTCGATGATGGTAGCTTTTGCTTTTACCTGATACCATGACCGGGGCCACAAGCGATGTTTTCCATCCAGAGATTAGTGGTACCAGGGCCAATTGAGACGCAATCATCGCCTGTTTGAATCCTGGAGTTGAGGATTGTGACGCTGCTCGATAGTTGTACATGAATACCGTCGGTGTTGGGGCTGTTAGCGGCGGCAGTGACCATCACTCCTCGCATTTTGACATTTTGGCAGCCATTGATGACGATGTGGAACATCTGGCTGTTTAGTGATGTTAATCCAATGATGACAACATTTTTCGAATTGCTGAAGCTTAGTGACTGCATTCACAAGTAATTATATAATTAATTACCAAGCTTAAAAATGTTAGTTTTTGCATTAACATATATATTATATATAAAATATATACTTCGGACAATATATATATATAATCAAGCCTACGCACATGGTTGACCTTTATTTGATTTTTTTAATTAGATATCAACTCTTTTATTGTATGTTGGCTTAATTATCGCGGCATTAGAGATTCATCACATAGTAAAGGTAGCCATTTTAAGTAAATTGGAAAAAACAAGCTGTAGTGTTGTGAAGAAGCAAAATTAACCGCTAAATAGAAGGATCATTTTTTTTTTTTTGGCTATTTAAATAGAAGGATCAGATCCATTGGCAACTGGGAGTTGATTGTTAATTAACGATAGTTACTCGTCAACATATCCCACTTTCCTAGACTTAATTCCCTACAAAATGAATCAGAAGCAATTGACAATCTATCCACTAATTAATATGTATTTTACGAGTACCAGTAGCAGTATTCGATTCCTGTCCGGCCTGGTAAACGAGCGTAAGTAAAATTAAAGCGTAGGAAGGAAAGTTTGAACTTTTACTGAACCAAACTGAAAGTCAGGAACTGTAAGTAACGCCTACAGAAACTAACTAAAAAGCCTTTAATTTTACTTTCAATCTCAAGTCTGAAGCAAATAAATGCACTGTTTAAGAAATCGGAAACGGCGGGAGCTAAATTATATATTGTTATTATTTATTACTTTGAAAATGGACAATGCAATGCTAGAGCAAGAGGAGACAATTCATTGTGCAAACAAATTAAAACCCTCGCGCAGGCCGTTCCATCTCCTAATTTGAACTATTAATTAATTCAGCATTTTAAGATTGGCCTTTATATATAATAATAATAATAATATAAATATAATACAGGAAAGTAGCTAATTAAGCCTAGACTTATAATTAATTAGATTGGAAATCATATGGGCAGTTGGCAATTGTGTGATTCAACTTAATTAATTAATTAATTACCGTAGCACCGCTCGGGCAAGCCTTGCCAGAATTCTTGCAAGCCCACAAGCCAGTTCCCTTCCCATCAAGTATTCCACCAAAAATGGAAACTCCATCAACATTCTGGAAGGAAAGCCAGTTTTTGGCAGTTGCAATAACCCGATAGTCCACGGGGGCCACCAGAGTTCCATCGATTCGTATAGCAATAGCATTGTTGTTGCATTGGCCGCCAAACTCCATATTGCGAAGCAAAAACCTCCCTTTTGGTACGTAGATGGCAGCAGGCTTTGTTGAAGCACATGCTTGAGCCCATGCAGCAAGAAAGGCTTTGGTTGAGTCAGTGGTGCCGTCGGCTTTGGCACCATAACTAATCACATTAAGTTTCGCCACTGCAGCTAATGACGAGTAGTTAAAGAAGAGAAAGACAAGTGCAAGGAAAAGAAGGCGATGAGAACTCATGGTGTTAATTTATGCTATATATGTATATGTATATGTATATGTATATGTATATATATCTTATTTTATATATGTACGTAGTCGATAGAAAATTAATGTGAATGACACAGAAATAAATATAAGAGAGGGTAGGGGATGGGATGGATGGGAGCTAGAAACGGTTTGAGCTTAGGGGGTATTTATAACGTCTATCTTATAAATCCAAGTGTTGTCTTAAACTAGATAATTGGATAGATTAATTAATTAGTTAATAGGCAAAAAGCAAGCTGAATGCGCCGGATTTCAAGACGAGGGTTTTTTTCTTTTCCTGAAAAAAAAAAGTATTTCATTTCCTTTCCTTTCCTTGTAGAAGAAGATATATATATAATATAGTTTATACCCAGCTTGCCTCGCCTCGATTCGGGCATTTACATTTTCTCGATCGCATGAATGCAAGGCTTAGATTGCTTGCATTTATGGTTTATGAACACCGATAATGATCTTCTATTTGCACCTAAAATTAAGCAAGGATAAAATTCAATTTTCATATTTATGTGGATGTCTGACTACGGCTCTTTTGCACCAAATGATTTAATGCTGCTCTTTCCATTTGAAGCCTATAATATAAAATACTAGCTACAAAGCCACGCATAATACATCTTATGTTTTAAATTACATTATTATTATTATTATTATTATTATTATTATTATTAT
>JBBYHO010000006.1:5901804-5922427 GCA_038382025.1 Adansonia gregorii
ATTATTATTATTATTATTATTATTATTATTATTATTATAAAATCATATTATGAAAATTAGTTAAATAAAATTCATATCATTAAAAATAAATTTAAGTGATATTAATAAGAAATTTTTAGATTCAGATTATTTTTTTCAATATAACTACTTGAGTTATGCGTAAAATCTTATTTTCAATGACTCTTATTATTAATAAATTAATTTATGATTATTAAATAACATTATCAGATCAATAATTAAATCACATGATCGAGATTAATTAAATAATATTCATGTTATTGAAATTTATTCTCAATCTAACTTCTTGTGTTATGTCTAAATAGCATTTATGATGAATTTGTTAATTTCAATATTGCAAATGCTATTTATCAAGTTTAAGTGAATAAACTTTACTGTAAGATAAATAATTTCATTGGTTCTACTATATATTTAAATCAAAGTAACATAAATAGTGTAGCCAAATACATATAATATATTCCTTTCAAGAAGATAATGATATGCAACACTAAAGGTTAAAATTTGATAATGTATCATACTTACTTTAACCAAAAATTTAATTTAAAATGTGAAAATAAAAATGATTTGATCTTGAAGAACATGAAAATACTTTGAAGTTTTACATTTTGTTTAATCCATCTCAAGCGATCTTCTTCTATAGCACTGTAACCATCTACAACACATGGCTAGACTAATTGACTTGCATAGGTAAGTATTTGTACTTCATATCTTCATTTTGGTATTATGTAGACATAATACTCCTTCATTGAAATTTATTTTCAATCTAACTTCTTGTGTTATGTGTAAATAGCATTTATGATGAATTTGTTAATTTCAATATTGCAAATGCTATTTATCAAGTTTAAGTGAATGAACTTTCCCGTAAGATAAATAATTTCATTGGTTCTACTATATATTTAAATCAAAGTAACATAAATACTGTAGCCAAATATATATAATATATTCCTTTCAAGAAGATAGTGATATGCAACACTAAAGGTTAAAATTTGATAATGTATCATACTTACTTTAACCAAAAATTTAATTTAAAATGTGAAAATAAAAATGATTCGATCTTGAAGAACATGAAAATACTTTAAAGTTCTACATTTTGTTTAATCCATCTCAAGTGATCTTCTTCTATAGCACTGTAACCATATACAACACATGCTAGACTAATTGACTTGCATAGGTAAGTATTTGTACTTAATATCTTCATTTTGGAATTATGTAGACATAATACTCCTTTCTGGTCAAATTATTTCTTTTCATTTTTTTTCTCGTGCTTTGATAGTAAAAAAAAATACTGCTTATCACGTGTTGTGATTCTCGTGTTAGAAAACATTTTATTCATCACAAGTTAAACTTTTCAAACAATTATTTTAAATTGTATGTTGATGGAGAAAATGTTGATTTTATATAAACTCTTTTATTGTAAAGTAGTAATAATTAATGAATGGTAAAGAGGTGATGAATACATTTAACTTAATGAATTAATTTGATTCATTTAAAGTAGAAAAGAGATGAATGCATTTAATAAATTAAGTTGATCTATGTATTAGAGAGAAGAGATACATACATTTGATTCATAATGTAAAAATATCATAATTTTGACAAACCTAAAATCATAAGGAGAATGTTAGACTATTTAAAAGATCATTTATGATATTTATTATAAGTTAAAGTCAATTTTACTATATAGATAGATTATGTCCCTTTGCGGTATAAATTGAAATGCAAAATATTTTCTCTCTAAAGTCGAAAAAGACGAGAATTAATAAAAACCAAGACATTAACTAAAGTTAATTGAAGAAACAGAAAAAAAAAAATCAGAAAATAATTAGTGCATCTGTATGAGCCACCGAAAACGTCAAAATAATCAATTAATAACATAACATATTATTAAAATTGAGGAAATGCATCGATCCTCCTTTGAAAATTTGAAATTTTGATTGCTTAATAATTTTATACCAGCTGCCATGATAAAGTATTTAAACATGGATTTTTCTGTATTTGAGAATTAAAGAGAGGTATTCAAATGGGATGAATCTGTTTGTTTCCTGGTTGCATATTAATTATTAATTGAAGGAAAATTAAAAGAATAAAAAGAATAAAGAAAGAAATGATTACATATTATGCTATTGTGCGAGTAAAGTGGTAACTAGGAGGAATTATACAGGCGGGCAAAGCGTTTCTCTGTTCCTCAGCACTTATTTTGGCTATAGGAATTAGCAGAGTGATTTCTATTAGCATTAGCATTTATTTGTTTTGATATATACTAGCTAGTAGCTAGTGTATATATTTGAAATGGAACAATTAATAATGTGATGTCGTCTTCAAGACTAATTAATTTATGAATTAATTTGATCAACCTAAATTAAATTACCTAGTACTTTATATCATACTTAATTGCTATCTCTTCTCTGGCTGGGGAAGCTACCAAATATAATTTGTTATACATCTCTATGTATGCTTGTGTTTGAGTGTGCGTTTTTTTAATTGATGATTAATTTTCATACAGTTTGAATTAAATGAGAACACGTTGTAGAGAGCGGGCATCAATTTATAAATTCTCTATATATATAAATAGCTAAAAGGACAAGACAGTTGCATGTTTAAAGGTATTTATGGGTTAGACTAAGTCAGATTTAGGTCAAGTTTAAATGTGTTATTAGCATTAAACATGTTTATTTAAGCTAGGTTCGGTTCGAGATATGAGTTTCAAATTTTGTCCAAGTTTACTCATATTTATAAATGGACAATTCAAGCTTGTTTAAAACTGCTTATATAATATTTTTTATAATTTATTTTTTAAAATTTAATCTTTATTAATTAATAATTTTCTTTTATTAAGTTTAAAAATATAAATAATTTAACTAGTTTTAATGGTTATACTATACTAGTACATATATGTGTTTTTTATATTATATAAAATATAAAATATAAAATTAATATATATTATATATAGTAAAATAGGTCATGGCGGGTTAAACTCGAGCTTTGAAAGATGGAGTCAAGACCTAGCCTATTTTTTAATCGAATATAATTTTTTTACTGAAGCCACTTTTTGAGCTTAATATTTTTGTCTAAGCTCTTCAAAATATTGAATAAATTTTCGAACTTCGATGAATAACCTGACCTTTGATTATGCATCTTCCGTTGTTACTTAGATACGTGGTCGCTTGAATTGAAATTATGAGAGATGATGAGCTTAGAGATTTCAAGGGTTAGTTAGTTACTACTTAATAGCGCACTTAATAAGAAAGAAGCAAAGAGCAAGCGCCCGCGATATACTCTTACAAAATCTTATAAAATAATATAAAAATTATCTCAATCGGTAAAGGCAAGAGAAAATAATTTAGGATAACTTTGGTAATTGCTAATCAATTAAGGGATTATGGTAGTAAAAGTTAATTAATTGAGGAGTAATTATGATAAAGGTTAACAGAAACAAATGAAAGTGAGAAAGAAAACAATTCGCATATTTGTGCTGCATTTATATTAGTTTTTTGATATTATAATTTTACTCAAAGTATTATATATATAATTTTAACATATTAATAATTCATATTACATAAAATTTGACATATTTATGTATTCATATTGGTTATTGTTATTTCTTTCATATTATATTATGTTTTAGTTATTTTTTCATGTTAGGTTCAAAATTGTCAAATTTAATTAGCATTGATCAAATAAATCTCAATTTTGTGTCATGTTCATTGTATATAAATTTTGATTTATTTGTGTATCCGATCATTGTTATGCTATTCTTTCATACCCTATTATATTTTAAATTTTTTTGCCATGTTTGTGTGTGTAACTCTAAAATTTTGTCATGTGTTTATAATGATAGGTTATTTATTTTTTATTGACATATAAGGTTATGTTAATTTTTTTGTTTTTATATTATTGAATAAAAATTATTATATCTATAAAATAATAGGTAAAAAATAAAATGTTGAATAATAATATGGTGTCAAGCAAGGGGAAGCCATAATTTCAATTCTTGGTTCCTTTCCTTGGTCATAACTAAGGATTGGGGTTAGAGAAGTAATTAGGCTATTTCATTTTTTGGTGAAGAAAGAAAGAAAAAGAGAAGAAAATAAAAGAAAGAGGAAAGAAAGGAAGGAGAAAGAATTATGTCGTGTTCAAGTTATTTTTATATTTAAATTATTATAAATTTATATAAATTTTTACATTCGTTTTATATAGTATTTGACATATTTAAAGTATTATAAATTTATATTTTATCAATTTATTTTATGAAGATCTTGAGATAATCATGTACTTGGGTTGTGTTTATGTTATTTTTTATGAGTAGCTATTTTTATATAAAATGTATTATAAATTTATAAATAATTTTAAACATTAATAATTTATTTTATATAAATTTCGAGTCATTCATCTATTTATCTTGTGTTTGTATTATTTTTCTTGTGTTGTTTTCGTGTCATGTTTCAATAAATCTTATATTTTACATATTTTATCATATTGATTCTATTTAGAGAAAAATTTATATATTCGTGTCATATTTGTGTTGTATTTTAGTCATATCATATTTTGCATCATTTGTTATTTTGATTCAGTTTAAAGAAAAAACTATACGTTTGTATTGTATTTACGTTATTTTTTGTGAGCTTAAAATATTATAAATTTTTCGTGTTAATAATTCTTTTTATGTAGATTTTGGCATGTTTGAATATTTGTATTGCATTCATGTTATTTTTAATATTGTGTCATGTTTTAATTATTTTTCATGTTATTTTTTATCATATCTTAATTCATCTCATATTTTATATAATTTATTATAATAATTTAATTTTAACTTTAACTTTAATTATTTAAGGATTGGATCATTCAATCTGTCATAAATTAATTTAAAAATTATATTCAAAATTTTAATATAATTGTCCGAAATATAAACTATCCGTAGCTTTCACTCCTCCAGTGACGATTCCCGTACATTATCCATAGGCCATGAATTCCGTGAGTTTAGGCAAAGCATGAACCATGAATCAAGATACAACACTTCTAAATGTAAAAAATTACTTAAATAATTTTGTATGATGCATGCATACATGCATGCTATGTTATGTTAATCAATAATATATATATATATATATATATATATAAATACTAACCCATGTGAACTGGCCTCACCAAGTGTGAAACAATGATACAGACACATGCGCGCACACATCATTGAAATTATTAATTGTATATCTTCGACCGGTTAGTCTTGCTTAATTTACTCAAAGAGAAGGAGAGCAGGCATGCATATTCTAATAATTAGCCGCGTTAAACTTAATGGACGTCCCCAATGAATCATCAACTTCATGCAATTTTTTATTAACGCCATATATTTATTTAATATGAACCTCAAATTAGATCAAAAGTAGAATATTTAATTACTGTATGTCTTGATCACTCATGTGGCATGCCGCAGTAAAAGTAGCAGAATATTTAAGTACTGTATATGGTGATCATTCATGTCGCACACGCACTTCTTACACATGTTTAACTTCAAATCATCATTGATGATTTAATCAAATATATTATCTATATACATATACATATGCATAAAATGAATATCGACGCAAATTAAAGTTGTTTAATACAAAATATATAAATACTAATACGTAGATTGTCGTACATGGATATACGATGTATACACATTGTATAATTGACATCCATAGTGAAAGAAAAATTGATCTCATAATACCTATTCGTAGAAAAAAAAATTTGGTTATTAGTATTTGGTGGTGAGCAATCCTACATTGAAAGTATATGGCTTAACATGTGATATATATTATCTTAGTTTCAATGTAGGGTTAGCCTCTGAAGAGCACCCAAGCTCTTGCTTGAAGGTTGAGATTTACCCAATATTAGAGTACACCACCCACATGCGTGTCATAGAGCTGGGCCAGGCTTTGAGTCTAGACTTAGGCTTGGGATAAAGGTCAATAAGATTTTAATGATTTTTAAATTCGT
This sequence comes from Adansonia gregorii, assembly GCA_038382025.1. Classification (NCBI taxonomy): domain Eukaryota; kingdom Viridiplantae; phylum Streptophyta; class Magnoliopsida; order Malvales; family Malvaceae; genus Adansonia; species Adansonia gregorii. Next base: position 5,907,796 of record JBBYHO010000006.1, read on the forward strand.
CTGAATAAGATATTCTATCTAAATAGATGAAATTTTAAAAAAATTGTTATTTGATTTTTAAAAAATTATTCTCCAAATCTATTTGGTTTTTTTTTTTATAAGAAGGATAAGATATAAAACTATCCGACGTGCCTTTCGATCCAAGAAAATATTGAAAATTATTTTCTTCCATTCCTCTGCATCAATTCTACTATCCTAGAGAGTTTAACATACTGCTTTGGTTCGTACTGTTACCATCGATAAGTGTGGTCAATTGATAATAGGATTGAAAAGGTTTGGGAGACGATTTGCGGATACTTTTTAGCACTCAAGAGGAAAGCAAATTTTATATTAAAGTTAAACGTTTCAAACCTTAACTCGATCAATTTTTTGAATTTGATGAAACTAAATTTTTCAATATTTTTTGCCTTTATATTTATTTATTTATTTCGGATACATATCATTTAACTGTTTGTTTGTGTACGTAGTGGATAGCACTTAACAACATGAACTTATATAACCCTAAAAAAAAAATCTAAAGAATCAAAGCGAAATCATGGACAAATTGTATATGGCTAAGTAAAACTTAAAAGCTGCCCAAGTAAAACTTAAGGCAAGACTTAAAAATAATTCAAATTTCTTTAGAGCATTGCAGCTAAAAGCTTACTAAAACTAAGTAAAAAAATAAAATATAAAAAATAAGAAGAAAATGCTCCATTTATTATTAAGGGTTTGATGATACAAATGAGTTGACCTGTTAACTGATAACTAGATATTTATTAACATTTACCCAAAAAAAATTAAAATTGATGAATTCTGCCCTTCCCATGTGCATCTAAATCATTATTGATACTGTACGTGGTATCCAAACTTCAACAATTCTATATAATTATATAACAATAACATATTATGCGTGCTCACGGTTCCTCCATGGCATGCATGTTAGGCCGTGGGCAGCGGCGTTAATGAATAGGCAAACCGCTAATTCTTTTGTTACTCTATAAATATTTTAGAAGGAAGGCTAGCTCTTGCATGAATAATTAAGAGAATAAAGTTTAATCTAATGTATAAGTACAATTCTTAATTTCATTTCACCATATCACCTCTATTAATTCTAGTTAGAGATTCTAAAGTTCTATGGATGTTAATCCTTTTGATAATTTAAAACAGAAGCTACCTTTCAAGGATCACATGTACAACTTTCATAAAAAAATTATGATTTGAGGTGATAACAAATTATATGAAATTAGTAGAATTTGAAAACAAGATACTGGTTCGTTATAGTTATAAAAAATTACAAAAATACATCAAACATAAATTTTCGAAAATAGTAGTACGCAATAAGGATTATTAGTAGGGATGCCAAAATCCGAACTATCCGACATATTCTAAATTGATCCACTCCGAGTGTAGAGGGTTTTTCTTGAACGATGGAGGCGGGGTGAGCGGAGTGGGTTATGGAGTAATTATAAGTATTTGTCAGCTTTGGCTCACTTGATCTCACATATTAAAATTACTAGTTTATCCTTAAATATTTAGATTTTTAAGAAAAATAATATGATAATTATATGGTAACATCTCTTGTGATGTATGTTTTATATTTTATTGTTTGTGGTTTAGACAAGCTTCAAAAATGTTTTTTCTGTTGAAATGTTGCTTTATTATTTGAAAAAAATAAGTAAAAAATATTGGATAGAGCATGACTGTAATTAATGTATACAACATCCATAGAAGTGATATCGATATTGAAAATTCAGCATCCACAATAGAGCAGGTAGAGCAAGAGTAATCCACCAAGGTGAAGATAGATTTTATAATATTCGCCCTTGGTCTCCTCTATTGCCATCCTTAATTATTAGTTAATTAACAAGCAGATGGTGTCAAATTTCAGTTAACAGGTTCTTGGCTATAATATTTGTGATCGTAACATACCGGAATTAAACTTAATGGATTGCTAAAGCTCAAGCAGTTGTCCTATAACTAACTAATTGTATACACACACACACAAGTCAAGTCAATTGCTTCTTTCTTTTGTAGCAAATAAAGCATACGTAAAGTTATAATTACCTGAGACGGGAAGACTTCAATAAATCCTCCCTGGCTTTATCAATCCTTTGAAGTTATGTTTTAAATACATGCATGGTCGCAATTAATATTATATATTTCACAGATGGGGTGGAGTGATTTCTTCTTGAACAAGAAAGAGCCAATGAAAAATATTTTAGATGAATAACTAATTAAGGAAAAGTCAACTAACTAAGCTAACCATCTAAAAAGCAAGCTAAATACCGTCCGGATCTTTCATTCTATTTAATTATATATATATCTTCATCATTAAAGGGAAATATAAAGAAAAAAAAGATTTTTCAGCATTAAAGGGGAGGTAATGCATGCACGCGTGCGATTAAAGATAAACATCTAACCAATAATAAGTGTTTAATTGTTTATATATATATATATATATATATATATCAACGCTTTAACTAGATATATCATGGCTAATTCCTATGTATTAAGTAAACATCGCTTGTCTTTCTGATATATAAAAATATAGATCAATAGATAATGTGCGTATGTATATATTATGATCGATAATAGAACCGAGACATAGTAAAGTTTCAATATATTATTGTCTATGCATATTTATCAACCTTTCGAAAATAGTTGCTCGGTCTTGCATTATAAGCGAACAACATACACATCCATTAGATTATGATATGTGCCAGAGAAAAAGGCAGCTGCTGAGAGACGTCGTACATTAAACCAAATCACACGCTGAAAGGAAATTTGACAAACTTAAAGTTTTGTGAACTACCAACTGCCAAAATGATATTATTACGTATGGCACATGGGACATTATAATGGTAAAAGACAAGTGAAAATTCAAAAGATCCGGCAGATAAAACATTTTTGCTAACCAACACTGGGAGCACGAACCAAAAATGGAGGAAGGTGATGCTCCAAAATAGCTAAAAGCTCTCTGCCTTGACTTACCCCTTCTAATGTCCCACCTCCAAGCATTCGAACAGCTTCAACAAGCTGCCCTCTCAGCCTCTGTGATAACAGATGACCACCCACCTCAACACACTCCCTGTAGAGTGGCATGTAAGCAATTCCCACCCTTAAAGGAGCTGGGAGATCCCTTAAGCAAATTGGAGATTCCCCCCTCTTTAAAATCCTCATTAGCTTCATGTAATGTTCTCGTCCTTGCTTTAGTCCATCCAAAAAAGCTGCCTCTGACCAGTGCTCTTGAACAAATGCCCTCAGCTCAGGAGCAACAGCCTCATCATTAGACCTAGCAATGCTGTCTGCAACTGCATAAGTAGCAGCAGCGTCACCTAAGAAGTTAGAATGGAGTAGAAATGCAACACCATCCAGAGTTCCGCCACTTCGTTCTCCTGCAGCCTTGAGAATTTCGATGCTGAGGGCCGTTAGGACATGCCGAGGAACATGAGGGAGGAGATATGCCGCCACACCAACTTGGCTGCTGGAAGTAGCAGCAGTGAGAGCTAGACAGAGCTCCATGTCTCGACAACCCCTCTTAACAAACCACTGGACAACCTGCATGCAGCCCCTTTCAGCTGCTCTCATTAAAGGGCCCAAGAATGCCATGGCATTACCCTCTTCCACTAGACACTCCATTGTCCCAATCTTGCAATAGTGTGAGGCAAAACCCAAGGCAAGATCAACATCGACATCCAAGCTGTTCCGTTGGGCAATCTAGGCCAGACAAATGCCACAACCAAACAAAGATAACTAAGGAAGTAAACATTAAAATACTAAAACTCTTTCTTCTTATCAATTAGAGAGAAAAATTAAAAAAAAGGCCTGCTCTTATAGCAGAAGTGAAGCACACCTGACTTCCCATGGTTACAACTAAAAAGTGTAAATCTTATCAGGGTGTGATTCTTGCTTGGGGTTTTTAATTTGAGTTTTGCATGGAATCTGTAAGGCATGCTTATGTCTAAACAGGAAAAAGCTGGTACATTTCCCACAGAAGCATTCACATTCACTTAAATGCTTTTACTACCCATATGCATGGGATTCCCTCACCACATTTGAGAGAGAGAGAGAGAGAGAGAGAGAATAGCAAACTTACACAGTAAGGAATAACATTGAAATGCTCTGATATAACTAGTTCAGAATATATTTAACTTCGCAAAACTTCTGCTTATAAAAGGGATTAAATTACTACTACATATATATACCTTTCATTAACCCTGATATCTCCAAATTGAAATTAGTTTACATGCATGAACCCTGAATAATTCCAGGACTACAAGAAAACATATCTGAAGCGTGTAGAGTGAAATTTTTTTCAAAAGGAACTACGAACCTTGTACAGTCGAAGGGCAAGATAACTTGTGAGAAGCAATCAGTAAAGCAACCCACAATGAAATTCACTTCAAACACTAAATCCGAAATTTCCTAACATATTAATGCTCCGTGCACAGCATATACACAATAACACTACTTGTTTTCACCCTACTTTCTTGATTCAGATTGGCTAAAGATTCAACCAGAAGGTGCCATTCCCCACCCACCGGTCACCCCCCCCCCCCCACAAAAAAAGTTCTTTTTTCAGTAATAATTTTGCATCTGACCAAACAACACAACCTCACAGGGCAGCACCTTGTTCAGTGCATCTTCAACGAAGAATAAAGAAATTGCAAACAAGTAACTCAAAAATGTTCGGTTTTGGGATTATGCATCTCTCTCCTAAAGAAAGAGCATATAGATGAATGCCACTGACGAAACTTAAATGTACAACAAAATGTCACACATATACAGAGATGCATGTGTCATTTAAATTTTGAACTCGTAATTCTTAGCAAACATGTTTTATATTTCATTCCTTCCACCGCTTAAGACAGCATAACAAGAAGATTTTTTTACTCATTATAATAATAAAAATACAGGGAAAGCATGTAGGCAGTGTGAACCACCTGATTGACTTAATTACCCTTAACAATATTACATTACCAAACAGAATGTTAGGAGAGCACACTATCAAAACAAAATGAAAAGACTTGCCATTTTATTGTCCAATTTTTGACATAGCAAAAAGTTATACACGCTTTGACCAATTAATTGGAAGCACAAGTTATTTATTCCTTTGCCCAAAGGTTAAACCTTGGACCTTTAAAAAAGGAAAAAGTATATTTGCCCCTTGAGGTTTGATAGAAACATACTTACCCCTCTAAGGTATTACTTCTAGAATAATTTTAAATGAAAAGACAAATATACCCTCTGTTAATTATTAATCATTTATTTTTATTTTTTTTCTTTTCATTCTTTTTTTACTCAAAATTTTTAACTACAAATTATCTTTAATTACTTTCAAGTTAAATTATAATTAAATTATATTCTAATTCAAGTATACATGTTAAAGATTTTAAACTTAGGCCAAAGTTAGTTGGTTCAGTTGGTTGCCTTGCAAGCACCAGGGTTTGGGTCTTACATGCTGTCCCAGAGTGATCAGGAAGCACCACTGTTAGCTCACTCTTACGACTGACATGCCCTGGCCCTGGATTTATCTTTAATTCAGTTATATATATTTTAAACTGTTTTATATCAAAAAAAAGTTATATATATCAAAAAACATTTTAAACGTATCTTTAATTCAGTTATATATGTTAACTTTGATATAAATATATTATGTTATTTTTATTTAAAAATAAATCAACTCACATTGTTTAAAGGACTTTAATGACAAAGAAAGTGATTAAAACCAAAAATGAAAAATAGACAGAAAAAAAAAATAAATGATCTTATGTTAATATTTAAAGTAAAATTTGAGTAAAAATTACTCTGATTAACATGAGATAAAATGTGATTTTCAAAGTAATAGGGGTAAGTTTATTTTCAATAAAATCTCATAAAAGATTACTATATCCTTTTTTTATCCTTTTTCCTTCCTTTATTTCACTGTTTTCTTTAACCAATTTCATTATCACTAAAATTTTTAAATAAAAGTAATTAACTAGTTTAAATAAAAATATTTCAATAAATTATTTCAAAGATATAATTGAATTAAAGATAAGTTTAAAATTTTTAACAAGCACTTGAATTAGAATATAACTTGATTAGAATTTAATTTAATAGTAATTAAAAATAATTTTCTGACTAACTAAATTCTCATTATTTTGTAGTTAAAAAATTGAGTAAAACAGGAATTAAAAAAAATATAATAATTAATAAAGGGCATATTTGCCTTTTAATTTAAAATTAACCTAGAAATAATACCTAAGGAGGGTTAGTCTAGTTTTTGCCAAACCTTAGGGGGTAAGTGAGTGTTTTCAAATAAAAGGGGATAAGTGTATTTTCTATCAAAGTTAAGGGGGTAAGCGTCTTTCTACCTAAAAAAAATGCTACATGAACATACACAGCAATAAACGTGACAAAAATTTAAATCCATCCTGAAAATCTAATACACACCTGCAATAAAATGCGGACCAGTTCTGTACTCCCAAACCGAGAGGCTTCAAGGAAACACTGGTTAACATTGTCTGCACCCCCCTCGACCAACATATCCAACAGTCCTTGGATCACTGTAGCTGAGATCCCAGAAGCCCAACCAGCGTCAAACGAGCTAGAAAAGAGAGTAAGAGGAAAGCAAGCTGCATCAAATGCCTCTGTAAAATCCTTCCCTGTAAGTTGGTTGCCAGCAAGATCTAGGAATGTCTTAAATGCAGTTAACTGGAGTTGGATTTCAATAGCTGAGCAATGATTCACTCTATCGTTGTTCCCCTGACAACGAGAATGGGAACCTATACATTTCAAAGCCCATTCAGTGAACTTTTGGACCTTGGCACCAGCTTCTGCCTTCAAGACCTCATCCCCATGGCACTCTCGGAGGCGCTCATGCAACCTAAAGCAAAAAGGAAAATTTGCACATAAGCCATGAATAACCAGTTAGGTAGGTCTTCTACAAATATGATGAAAAAGCAATTGTAAACTCCATTTTGACTCATGCAGTTTCTATAGATGATGTTGTGTCTTTCTTGCAGTTGTGAAATGTATTTCATTACTTTAACAGTCGCAAGTTTGTCGGTATATAAAAGGACACTCACAAAGAGTGTCATATGGCATGAGGAAAACATTAGAGCAGTAACTTTTTTAAAATTCATTTCAGATTATTGTTACCAGCAATTGTGAAATTAATGACATAAAACAGACTGCGTAAGTTACGTGCATCTTTCTTCAGACTAACCTTAAGCCCACTCTCACTTACTATGAGTCATACATAAACACTCCAAAGTCAAATAACTAATCCAAAGCCATTCTTGTTAGCTGAATTCAAAGCTTACTTCCTTTAGGGGGGAAAAAGTGTCAAGGTTCATTGAACCAGATTTACAGAAAAAAAAAATATAGCTTTTACTTCAATTCTTAGAACCTAACTTGGCCAGAGGAAGCAAGAAATGCACAATGGTAAGCATTCTCTTGTATGAAGAACAGAACTGCAGTGAGTATAACGCAACAAAAAAGTATATATCCTGATTGTTAAGCTTAAGTATACACTGCAACTAATATAGTCTCACCTGTGTTGCAATCATTATATGTGAAACCATTAACAGAACTAATGCCTTACCAATGAACATTCCAATACTCAAAATATAGCATAAACACCATAACAAACGTCGAAAAGAAGTAAAGCCTTAAGGCTTAAAGAGACAATTTTGCTTCTACTACATAAACACAAATGTTAGCAACTAAAATTGAAGTTCAAAGTCAGAGATATTCATCAAGAAATCACAGAGATGCATGATAACCCAACACCAACATGTTTCACCCTGTGACAAAATTACTGCCTTTTCAAGATATTTTTAAAGAAGCATATATTATCAATCTCTATGTTACTTAGACTCGAATATGAGTATCGGATATGCATATGTGTCCAAAACGGGTATGTTCACTTTTTTCCTATGTTTTTCCATGTATCTGAAGGCTTATATTTCTAAACTTATGTCCAAGCATGCTTCAAACATGGGTACTTTAAGAAAAATGTAGAGTTGAAGCAGCATAGATCTATCTGCTAGTCAAAAAAACCAGCTTGTTTACCTCTGGGCCATCACAGTTACAGTGTCAGCAAGGCTCATAGTGCGACTCTGGCAAGCAGAGACACAAGAAGCAAGAAATGAAGTCCGGAGAGCAGCTCTAGTAAAGTCATAAGCACCATTAGCAATTATCTTCTTGATCAACCCTGTAATCCCATAAAGTTCCTGCTGGGTGCTCAAAAACCAGATAGCATCCAATGTGACACACAATGCATCATTTAAAGTCTGCGGATCTGCCGACAAGATTAAACTCTCAGCAAGTTCCCAATCATGGGAACTCACAGCCCCCTGAAACATTTGGCCCAACTCAATCCTGTCTCGTCGGTTGAGTTTCTTGTCATGCCCAGATTTCTCCTTCTGGCAGAACTCAGACTCTTTTGCAGCTACTCTGGATTTAGGTTTCTTCAGACTACAACTACAACTACCAGACGTTGTTGACTCTTTACTTACACGGGGTGCCTCTCTTGAAAAAACCACATTGCTTGACTCACCTTTTTCCAATGAAAAGCCATGAATTTCGCTGCTTGGTTGTCCCATTTCAGTCTCCTCAGTATCCATTCCAGTAAACCACGGCTGCTCTGAGTGCACGTTTTCACTCCCCACAACAAATTCGGTATCTTTTTCCATTATCTCCACTACCCGTTTAGCCAATCCTGAGCAACCAAAAGAAGGCACAATTGAAGCGAACAATTAATTCTCAACTCTCCAGAAGAAAGAAAGGATCCATCGTCAAAAGCACCAAACTGTCAGAAGAAGCTGAAGAGAAAAAGTGTCCTCAAAAACCCAGATGCATGCCTCTTTCAGCAAAATAAAAAGAAAATTTTTACGATTAACAATAATTCCTAAATCCCAGTCACTTAATCCGATGGGAAAAGCAAGCCCGAATACCAGGAAAATTAAAGCTTAAACGTCATGACCAAATATAAAATAAAGGCAACCTTTATAAAAGGGAGAGAACTCCCAAAGCAATAGTGACTCTTCCCAAAACGATCTAATGGACTCGACACCAAAAGAAAGAAACAGGAAATAATTAAACGGAGGGACTGCAAATCTAGCACAGATGCCCTGAAAAAGCATGAAATGGGTATACAACTACGTGTTCCATCCGTAGAAAACCCTAAAAGACCTTCCTCGTCTCAAACTATCCCAACGAAATATGGGGAATCCAGGGGCCAAGGCCAACCTTAAAATAAGAAATCCAGCTTGATCAATATACTCCAATAATTCTTATCAGAGAAGAGGAAGGATCACGAAGATTCAGATAGAAGCATATAAGCATACAAAAGGGACGAGTTCGGTAAGCTAAAAAATAGTAGAAATGAATGCAATACAAATGGTGACAAATTAGGATGGGGAACCTGAGCAATGGAATGGAGATGGAAAGAGAGATAGAGAGAGGAGAGACGGGCACAATCCCCTCCGCCGATATTGTATGATTTTCAGAGACGCTTCTTTTTTAGATGCCAAAATCAAATTGCTGCCTTAAAAATAAAATAAACCAAAAATAAATAATTAAATAAATTTATTTTTTAAATGTACGTGGATTGTCATTTTAAATAAACTATTTAAAATTAAAATAAAAATAATTAATAAATTTATTTTTGAATTGGTACAAATTTTAAATTAATTTGAAAGTTAATTGAGCACACTAATTATTAAATATATTATTTCAACTTTAAATTAAAATAATTAATAAAATAATTTAAAATTTTTTTAGGAAACTTAGATATGGATGCTAAATTGATCACTCTTTAAGTAAATTATTTAAAAAATAAATAAAAATATTGATTACTAAAAAAATTTTTTAAATTTTTTTCGTGTTTGTTAGGTATATATCTTAAATCAATTCATTTATCACATATAGAATAACTCCTTTAAATTTATAATTTAAAAATAAAATAAAATAAAAAACTTAAATCTAAAAAAATAAAAATAATTAAGAAAATAATTTTTTATTTTTTCTCTAGAGGATCGAGTATAAATTTTAAACCGACTCAATCCTCTATGGAAAAAAATAAAAAAATAAAAAAATAAAATCTAAAAAACCTAAAAATAATAAAATAATTTTTTATTTTCTCAATTGATCAATTATGGGTTCTAAATCGATTCGTAAGTTATTATGTAGATCACCACCTTTAAATACAAAATAATTTAAAATAAAATAAAAACTAAAAAAACTTAAAAATAATTAATAAAATATATTTTTATTTTTCGAAGGAGTTGGATACAAACCGACCTCGTGGTTGTAACCCATTAGAGAGTTGTTGCTGTTGTTGTTATTATTATTATTATTATTATTATTATTATTATTATTATTACTAGCATTTAAACCGCTGCTTACATTAAAGTTTTCAAAATTTTTATAAGTTTTTAATTAATTAATTAAAAATTAAATTTTATTAAGTAATAAATTTTTACTTTTAAATTCTAATTATAGAAATTATATGTTTTATAATTGTTTAGGATTGAATATTAATATAATTAAATTGTTGGTAAATATGCATATCAATTATATAAAAAATATTGTTTAAAAGCAAAACGAAAATAATAAAAAAATTTTCCTTTTAAACAAGTGGGATACAATTAATAAGTCTACTCATGTGAACATACAAATCAAATCTTTTAAATATATTATTTATAAATAAAAATAAAAAATTTTCGAGCGATACATGACTTAAAGCACTTTAAAATTTTAAAAAACTTATTTTTCTTGAGTTGATCAAGGATAGATACTAAATTAATCGATGCAAGTACGTACAAGCCAACTTCTTTAAATACAACATTCGAAACTAAAAAATAAATAAAATTTTTTGAGAAAATCAAGTTACGGATCTTGGATTAGCATGCAAGCAAATATTTGAACCACGAGTAAATCACTTTGACTACATTATTAAAAATTTTTCTTAAAAGAATACATCATTAAAAATAAAATAAAAAGTTAATTAATAAATATTTTTTCTTAATTGAATACTATAACACACTATTTCAATTTTTCTTTTATATTTTAATATCTTAAGTAATTAAATCTAGAGTAAAAATTAAATTATTATAATAAGTTATGCAAAATATGAAATGAATTGAGATATAACAAAAAAAACTTTATAATATAATTAAAACAAAATACAGCACTAAGTTTTTATCCCCTTTGATCGATCAACCCTATAAGACGAAAATATAGATTGTTTTTATATATGTTATAGACTGTTGTTATTATTATTATTATTATTATTATTATTAAACTCTAAAGCAATATATTATATATCATTACTATTGCCATTTAAGAATACCCCTAAAAATGTAGTTAAATATAATTAATTTTATATAAAAATATAAAGGTAAAGTTTAAAAGGTTTAAGCTTGTTATACTTTAAGTATGCGGATTACCTGAATGGCCCTAATTGCTTATTTATCCTAGCAATGACCAAACTCCAATGGCCTGTTCACCTGATCATCAAAATCCTCGATCACCTAAGGCATACTCTAGACATTGATAGACTCCCCCAACGAACACTTCTGAAAGAATATCCCAAATTAGGCTCCTCTGAGCAAAACATCCTGGATCTTACTCATCTTCTCCAAGACTAGCCACCAACATCACCTAATAAATACAACTAAAATACTACTAGTCTAACAACTAGCCATTTTAGGACCGCGACGGTTGGACGGGATCTAAAGGCATGTTAGAAGCTCAATTATAAAAGAGGCTACAGAGCCCTTAGATAAGAGGGATCAAAAAACAAGCTCTCTTTCTTTTTTTTCCTCTCATCCTTCTTTACTCTTTCTGTAAAACTCCTGAACTAACATAGGTATTGAAGAGCACCCCAAAGTCCCAACTTTAGTGCCTTTCTAACTTATTCTCTATATTTCAGGCTTTATTCCTACTTGAAGGTTTGGACCTTTCTAAGTTCAACCAAGAAGACCACCAACAATTGTTGCCGTCTATGAGAATGAACATGAAAACCATGGCTAACAACCTGTTAAAAATATCATCCCACCAACCTTTTCCTTACTAGGTATGGAAAACCACCACTCCGCTAGCCTATCTACCATCATTTCTAACCCAATACCTACCTTCGCATTACGTGAAGCTTTCATTCCCCTCCTTGTTACTTGCCTCATTATCTTAAAAACCTCATATCAGTAAGTTCATGGTTGCCACAACACCTTTTTAGTTACTACTAAAACTTCTTGGGCATATTTTTACCAACAGGAGCTAAACCCTTTAATCATGATCAGTTGTCCTAAGAAATATTGAACACCCAACACCATGCCCGAGCAACCCAACTATCACTACTCTAACAACTGCAAATGCAAATCCTAATGGTGTCCATTCAACATCCATAATATCATTGCCATGAAGCTACCTTTTAGCTTTGCGAGTTTATGTAATCCCCTATACGCTCACATCTTACTATCATCATATTCTATGTTTCGACTCATCTTAACACCTTTTATAGTACCACATGACAATCATAGTCAGTACCAAGCCTAGTTCAAATTAATAGCAAACCAGTTGATCACCATACAACAATCTTAGCAGCAATTACCCAGCTAGTGCGTTCTTAGGTTAATCGTCCAACCACAGTAAGATGATTGTCTGAACCAGTCGACTTAACTTGAAAACCAAACATGATAACAAAACTCCTATTTGATGTTGGCTCAAAAAATACAATAGCCTCGACATACAAATCGTACAAATGGTCACTTAAATGTAGATATTATAGAACAGGTCGTATCATTAAAATAGAAGATTAATAGTCTTAAGCACCCTTACAAAGATGATTAGTAAACCCACATATTAGCTAAGAGGCAATTAAGCCCCCTCCTTAAGTCCCCTTTAAAGAAAGGTATTTAGTTGTAGAATTACAATAGCATTGTAATTGTTTGTGAAAATTCGGTTGACGTGAAAGTCACCATTTGCGACGGATACAACTATAGGATCGTTGCCATTTTCTACTATCAACTCAACACCTTCTTCCATGAAAATTACCTACTAATTATCTTGTTTTATTCTCTTTAGGGTCGTGTTGATGGCCATGATGTTGCGTAAGTGAAACTTTTGCTTAAATTTGCTTAGGGCCTAATCTTCAATGGCACCTATAGTGATATTAATGATGCTAATAACTGGGCATTTTATCGTCGCTTTATCTTTGCTTCTTTTAGATGATTGTGGTAATTAAGGTTTATCGATTTTTCTATTCATAAACTATTTGATTTTGCCTTTTCTTATCAATGATTCTATTGTATTTTTAAGACTATTGCAATATTCAATGATATGGCCAATATCACAGTGGAAATCACAACACTTACCGGTTTATCTATTACTTCGTTCACTCTTCATTGGTTAAGGTCATTCCATTTAGTCGTTCCTCATGATAGTGTTAAGGATTTGGGCTATGCTAGTGTTGAAAGGAGGTGTAGGGCTCACATTTGACATAAAGAGGAGTCTATTCTCAATTTTTGCTCTGCTAGTTGCCTTTTTGGGCCTAGCCAGATTTGTTGTCTCTTGGCTATCTCGAGTAAAATGGTTATTCCTTCTTGCAAGCCTATTATGTTGATCGCCTGTCTCCTCTCTATTTTCTGTTTTGCCTTTTTTTTTCCTATTAGTGATCTCAATTCCTTCAGCTTTAGTGTATTTTTTGGCTTTCTCATAAAGTTGGCATAGCTTTATCGATTAGGAGTCACTAAGTGTGTATTTTATGTATTTGTGGTGTACCCTTGAGATGAATGCCTGGATTGCACATTTATCATTTAGTCCAAGGTTTAGGACTTAGAGTTTAAGATTTAAGGCTTGAAGTTTAAGGTTTAAGGTTAAGGTTTAAAGTTAAGATTTAAGGTTTAAGATTTAAGGTTTAAGGTTTAAGATTTAAGGTTGGGGTTTAAAGTTTAGAAGTTAGGGCTTAAGCTTTAAAGGTTAAAGTTTAAGGTTTAAGATTTAAGGTTTAAGGTTTTAGGCTTAGGGTTTAAAGTTTAAGGTTTAAAGTTTGAGGTTTGGAGTTAAAAGTTTAAGGCTTATGGTTTAGGGATTAAGATTTAAAGTTTATAATTTAAAGTTTAAGGTTAGGGTTAGAGTTTAAAGGTTAAGGTTAGAGATTTAAAATTTAAGGTTTAAGATTTAAGGTTTGGGTTTAAAGATAAGTTTTAAGGTTTAAGATTTAGGATTTAAAGTTTACAGGTTAAGGTTTAGAGGTTAAAGTTGAGAGGTTAAGATTTAAGGTTTAAAGTTTAATGTTTAAGATTAGAGTTTAGGGTTGGAGTTTAAAGTTTAAGATTTAAGGTTTAAAGTTTAAGGTTTAAAATTAGGGTTTAAAGTTTAAAGTTTTGGGTTTGTTGTTTAAGGTTTAAGGTTAGGGTTTTGGGTTTAAGGTTTAGAGTTTAAAGTTTAAAGTTTAAGGTTAGGGTTTATGGTTTAAAATTTAGGATTTAAAATTTAAGGTTTAAGCATTAAAGTTTAGGGTTTAAGGCTTAAAGTTTAAAGTTTAAGGTTAAAGTTTAAGATTAAGGGTTAGGGTTTTGGGTTTGGGATTTAGGGTTTAGGGTTTAAGGTTAAGGTTTAGGGTTTAAGGTTAGGGTTTAAGGTTAGGGTTTGAGGTTTA